>CABFPE010000588.1:251287-265489 GCA_900660155.1 Hofstenia miamia
ATGTCTTCTGCCAGAAGTGCCTCTTGCGATCTGAATACGATTTCTACATATTTTTTCCAGCAATTGTCAGTAATTTTGCAGCGGGGAAATGCTACACTTCTTTTATCAAGATATGGTGGTTAGGGTTCAAGCAATTCATGTCTAATCTGTGACATCCGGAACACAAACTCATTAAATAGTGTTATCCTCAGCATCTCAACCATTGTAAAATTTTTTCAGTATTGATCACCCAAAAAATAATCATTGTAATGTTAATTTTATATGTATTGATTTTCGTTCTTTTTAAAAAACAATTTTATATTTGGTGATTCTTAAATATTTTATTTTTGTAATGTTAATGTTGTAAAATGTGTATAATTTATTCTATTTCGAAATGCAATCGATTCAAAATTTTACTTTTGTTTCAGTACGCCCAGACTACGGAAAAGTTACTGTAAACTTAAATTTAATTCTGTTCTCAAATCAAAATTATTACTCTTTTATTTTCCTTATTTTGACTTTCAAATCTAATGATCACTGTTTTTCATCTATCAAATTTCAAAGGTCTCATTCAGCCCCAAAAAATAACTTGAAATGTCTAATGAATTGAATAAGACTATTGTTAACCTAGGGAAATACAAAGGCTCCTCGTTAAGTACGAAAACGTTTCACGCAAAATTTTTACACATGAATATTCTTTCCGCTTGTCAACTAGTAATGAAATTATTAAGTCAATCAATAAGCTTAGAACCAACAAACCAAACTTTCCTTCAATTATTCCCTCATGGACCCTTAAAATTACTGCAGACATTATTGCAAATCGATTAAAGTTTATCTTTAATGAACGCATACAATTTAATTCCTTTCGGATAATTTAAAAACTTGCTCACATTACTCCTATTTTTAAGAAAAACGATCCATCAATTGCCACTAATTACCGGCAACTCTCAATTAGCAAAATATTTGAAAAATTATTACATAATCAAATAACTGAACATTTGAATAAGTAATGTATTATCAAACACGCAATTTGGATTTCGCAAAAATTTCTCAACAACTGATGCACTATTAAATGCTACTCATTTTTCTGGGTTATAAAGCACTTTAGTCCTTCGTGTTCAGATGTTGATAACTTAATATTTCTCAAATTTTTCTTCAAAATGTGACTTGATTCGATTTAATTTTTAGAACATCAACCAGTTTTCCATTTGAAGTATTTGTCTCATCACAAATTATTCGTACTAATTTCAGCAGATCTGATTTTGATTCAAATCATTACACAGTTGCTTACATTCATCTAAGTGTTTATAGGACTCCTTCTCATGTAATTTCCGTGTTTCATTCCTTAGGTTGTCAAAGGAATACGTAGAAGCACAACCTAGAGGGTCACTACTGGAGGTCACTAAGAAGTTAAGAACGATAAAACTGAGAATGAAGTAAAGACAGCATACCAGAGTAGGATGGAGTTGGAAAGACAAACAAGGTATAGGCAGAAGACGATGCATGGAGAATACTGGAGGAACACAGAAAAATGTGACAGTGAAGAAAGTAATAAGTGAGTAGTAATAAATGGGTTCCATTAAGTTGATATTTCTTACCTTTGACCCTGGCGGACATGCATATGATGTAATTGTGTACTTTGGCCGTCTGTATATCTCTGACGTCATTGGAGTATATATTGGTTTTTTGGCAAACACATTTGTTTGCAGTCTATTGTTTAAAATGTAACCAATTTTTTATACATATTACATAAATAATTGTCAAATATCATTGAAATTATATATTGCTAAATTTCTTCAGTAAAAGTCAGAATTAATAAGTATTTTCAAACATAAATTTGTTTTATTTTACATACTTGCTTTTGTTAATGTATGGTGACTTGCTTATTTATGTGGCTTAATTTAGTTTACATACTTGTTTTTTTTATTAACATACATGACATTGGAAATACCACATTAATTTAGTTTACATGTTTACTTTACTTCTTTTATTCGGTAAAATTTAATAACAAATATTTGAATGAGAGAGATAATACTCATTAAAAGCGTAAAGCCTTATTTCAGTAATAAAGAAAAATAATTTTTCGGAAAAAACCAAAAACTAGTTTATGCAAAAACTCCCAATTTCTAATATTTAATAAATATATGTGTTTAAGACAAGACAAAAATGTAATTTATTCTAAACTTTGCTTATAATGACCATATATATATATATATATATANCAAAATAATTTTTCGGAAAAAACCAAAAACTAGTTTATGCAAAAACTCGCAATTTCTAATATTTAATAAACGTATGTGGTAAAGCCCACATACGTGTTTAATAAAAGACAAAAATGTAATTTATTCTAAACTTTGCTTATAATGACCATATATATCGCACTATTAAATTTGTCTATTGTGTTAGTTTATCATCATTGTTGGGATGGGAATGCTGTAGGAAACATACGCAATGTGTAATTGCACGTTATGAATTTCACACGATAGTATCTAAATTAATGATTAATAAACAAGTCAAATGAGATGATAGATCACAGTATAAAACACATGACAATTAAAAGTTTAAACAAATTCAATTAAAAATGTGTATTAACAAACAAACGACGTTTCTATTTATGATAAAGTATATATAATTAATTTAACATCGGACAGCAAATTCGCAGCAATTCATTAAAATAAAATTGATTACGTTTTAAAAGAAATATGTAAAACTAACTAGAGATAGTATTGTCAAAAAAGCGTTAAAAATCAAAAACACTATCTGAGATTTAATTATAAAAATAGCTTACCAAAAAGCTTGAAATCTTTCAGGGTAGTTCTTTCCTTAATGTAAAATTGCATTATGCCGGCTGTGTAGAAAGTTTCATGCTTTAATAATGTCAACATTATGTGGTTTTATCTGTATCCCCATTGTTCAAATGTCAAAATGTAACAAATTATAAAAACAGTACAACTATGTAAAATTCCATTATGCTGCTGTCTGTACAAAGTTGCACTTCTTAACAGATAATGTTAACATTGCATAATTTTTTATCTATACCCTATTGTTCAAATGTCAAAATGTATCCAATTGTAAAGATTGTTATCTACCAAACATGAAATCCAAATCACTTTAAAAATTATCACAATTAAATAAAACACTTTCAAATCATATAAAACTAGAAGTTGAAAAACAGTCTCAATTATTATTACAAAATGTTTTTCCTAATTTATACAATTATGTAAAAAAAATGTTGCTACAAAACTAAAATGTCAATAAAATAAAACAATTTATCAATCACCATCTCTGGTAAAAATGAAGTAAATATATTTTCAATACGTTTTTCTCGTTGAATTCAAGAATAAAATATTTGTAAAAATTATTGATATTATTTATATTGTTGTAAATTGGTTATTAATGCATAACATTTAAAAATAACAAATAACTTATTTATTTTACGTTTTAAAAAATTGTTTAAACTTAAATTTCATCAGTGTCTTGGATAATACGAGTTAAATAAATACTACTATTATAATTAAAATGAATGAACTCACCATTTGATGTATGGAAGCTAATTGTAATTCTATTGTTGTTGCATTCAGCCTTAAATAGAATAAGATACAATTTTTTATTCAGATAAATATTGACAATTACAAACTGGTAATTTATCTGAATAGTGTCATCAAATATACATGCATACATACAAACGCATACAATTGGATAAGGCTCTATATACAATAAATCTACCAGGCTAGGGATAAATTACTATCAGGATTTCAAGAACAAGATGTTGTATAATCATTATTGTAGAACTTGTATCCTAACCATGCTTTACTCAAGATATACTTTTGCTTAAGGAAAATATTAAGGTGCTTATTAAAAGCTTGCAATTTTTCAATGTTCCTTATCTCTTTAGGCAATGAGTTCCAAGTTTGAATAGCAGTATTAATGAATGATTTTTGCAAAACCTTTTTCTATACTTAAAGCAAGTGCAGTGCTTTGATCTGGAATTATGCTTATGAATAAATCCAAGCATTGAAATAATATAAGGTGGTAATTTCTTGATGAGCTTGAAAAATGTTAACAGTGTGTTAAATATGATTAGCTGTCTTGGGAAAAGGATAAACCTAGAAATATACTGCCTAGTTCTGAAAGAATTTATCTTTGAAACATTTAGGGCCCATTTTAATTAAATATCAAGTTTTCTATATAAAACATCTTTTAGATCAGTAAATAATATATTTGCATATCTTAGGTGAATCATTATAAATTAATGGAAAAATTGAATTATTGCACAGGTAAGTAGTTGTTTTACTATCATTGACACAGTTCTTATACCTATTGCCAATTTTCGATTATTGCATTAATGTGTTATTCAAAATTCAGCTTCAAATCAAAAATTACTCCTAAATAATTGAAATTGTCTACAGTTAGAACCTTAACATTATTAAGATAAAGAGTTAATACTGAAACATTTTAATTTGTCATAGAGAGCTGCAAAATACAAAATTCTGTTTTACTTTCATTTATAAGTAACTTATGCATGTTAAAGTATGTTGTCAATTTGTTGCAATTAATTGCTACAGATTCAATTGCTAAATTCATTGATTTATTATCGTTGAATATACAGGTATCATTGGCATATTGAATTAAATTGCAATCAGTTATCGTATGCATATCATTTACATATATACTGAAAAGAAGTTTATCTAAAATTTTCCCCTGATGGACACCATTGTTGACAAGTAGCCAATCCGAAAATACATCATTGCTTATTGGTGAAGTAATTGAAATTGGTCAATAATTTTTGGCATGACATGGATCGTTTTTCTTAAAGATAGGAGTAATGTGAGCAAGTTTTAAATAATCCAGGAAGTAATTACTTTTAATGCATTCATTAAATATATAATTTAGAGCACTCGCTATAATACCTTGAAGGATTTTATGTGCCCAAGAAGGAATAATAGAAGGCCCACTTGATTTGTTAACATTAAGCTTGAGAATTGCTTTTAAGGTTTCAATACTTGTTGTAAAACAGAAAGAAAATTCAGGGTTAAAGAAATTTGGTGGTTTACTTTCATACTTAACAATTGGGCCACTGAATTTTCCTAGATTAATAAAAGTCTTGTTTAATTTGTTGGAGATTTCATAATAATCAATAATTATTTTTCCACATGAATTTTTAATAGCATCAATAGAGTTTGATTTAAATTTTTTACTATTACTGATCTCATGAAATAGCTTCCATTTTAATTTTTGATTTGGCAGACAAGCATATTCATTTCTGATATATTTGTTATATGCCCTGTGGTTTTCAATGTTGGAGACATTTCTAGTCTTTTATATGTAGCACAATTACTGAGTTTGAGAACTTTTAAAATTCTTAAATGCGATATTCTTTTTATGAATAAATTCTTTACACGTTTCAGTTTACCAAGGCTTATTTTGTGGAGAGTCAATTGAGTTGCTTTTCGGAATTGAATTAATCACGATTTTCTTTTCTGGGCAAAATTTCTTGAGAAAAATTGAAAATTTCTAAAAAATTTGTCAATATTGTAATTGAATTTGTTGCAGAATATACCAGAAGCCAATTTCTGAAGAGAGTGCAGTAGTTATGGCCACAGCAATTTAAGCCCACAACTTTGATTCTGATTGGTCAAGAGGCAGGTTTGTAACACTTATTCTGATTGGTCAAGTGTGAGGTCATGGATAATGGTGGAGTCATTTTAGTGACTCAACTACTTGACAGTACTGCTAATGGGTTTTTTGACAGCACCACAAATGGATTTTAATTAGTGATTCATGACAATTACACGACAATTTAGTTTGCAATGATTCATATGCATGTTAGGGCCAATTTAGTTTACAATGATTCACATACATGTCATGAGGGATAAATTAGTTTACACTCACAGCATGTTTTGATATACTGACTAATTTATATCGCAAATGTATTTTTGTTAATATACACAGGTACATCACACATTATACACAATTACACATGTTTGCATATATTATATAACACTTGTGATTGTTCATTGTCAGCTAATTTTACAATGTTTTGTCAGATAAACACACTCAACACTCACACATATATGTTAATATTACAAACTAATTTTCCATGTTTTTTGATTACATGTAAAGACTACACAATGCAGTGTCAATACAAACCACTATCATGGGTTATCATATCATGTTTTTTCCAATCAATGAATATTTTCCATAATTTCAAATGCTTACATGTACAAAGTTTAAATTGTTAACACTTTGTTTTTGCTAATATACACAATTTTTCAATTGTAAAAATTCCATTCATTTTCATAATATTCAAATACAGAAAAACAAGAAATATTTTGTAAAAGTAAACATGGTTTAATGCATAAAGGCATAATTTTATTTCCTAAGAATATAAATGCAAAGTTATTAATATAATTTATACATACTTGCATTTCAATAAACAATATTATTATATTAGTTTTACACAGTGATGTTCTCTCTTCATTTCCTTTTGGTGTATACAGATTTTTCATGACTGTACACATTGGAGATTTGCATCTTTTATCAACTTGTACGTGATTTTTCGGGTTGTACATGTTTGTAGACTGATACATCTTTTCTTAGCTTACACATCTTTTTCAGCTTTATTTGTTTTTATGACTTTACATGGCTATATACATTACATAGATTTTTCAGGTTGTACATGTTTGTAGACTGATACATCTTTGGAGACTTATGCACCCTTTTCAGTTTATTTGGTTTATGGGGTTTGTTTACATGATTGTATGTGTCACATGGTGTCCCAATTTTCCATTGTTTTGTATTGCCAAATTAGTCACAATTCCATGATGTGCACTGTTGTAATAATTCAACATTTGTAATTTAGTTTTAATCAAAAAGTGTGTATGTAGGAAAAACAAATACTAAATGTAAATAGACCCATAAACCAAAAATGTATATAATTTATTTTAAACATGTATGATGTAAAGAGATACATAACAAACGTAACTAGATAAACCATTAATGCATAAATTCATTTATTCCAAAAAACATGTGTGCTGGGAAGTGAAATATTTTGCTAATGTGTATAATTGAATAAAACAATATCACATATAAAATTGTTTACAAGTATATAGTGTACCTGGTTATTTTTTGTAGAAATCCATTTGTTACCCAAGTTCACATTGTTCTGTTTAACTAGCTTCAAAAGCATCAAGTTCATTAGTCACAAATTGATATTTTAACATTAAAAGTCTTTTAACACAAGGCCATTAGCCCAATTCACTTTGTTGTTGTGGTAACCTCAAGGCAGAGTTGATGGATCCAAAAACCATTACCCACTCTGAGCTGTTAAGATGTCAATTCTCACTAAACTTTTTTTATGCTATGACTCAAAATAACACACAAAGCTAATTCTACACGTCAAAAACTCTCTGTAATGTACTATGGGTTGACTCACCATTTCTCAAATAGAATACACAACTTTAATTCCATCTGCTAAAAATAACACCTCCTTAATGCAGTAATTGTAAAACACACAACTACCATAAATAAAAATTTGCATACCTGGAATAATTCCTATTTACTAATGTGTGGATAATAAAAACACTCAAGAAGGCAAAATAAAAATGCAATAAAAAATGAAATATATAACACTGTGAAGAAATGCAAACTATTTGAAACTAAGTGTTTGGTTTTTAAAAATATATAAGTTAATGTAAATTTTTAGTATTCTCATTATAAAGAAACCATGCGCAGATTCAATGTTGTTCCTTTGTGAAACACACAGATGTTTTTAATTTTTAGTGGTGCATCAAATTTAGGAAAAACAAGCTTACTTGGGAAATTAATTGATAAAATTATTTTGATATATATTTCAAATCAATTGTTTTTATCATCACTTCCAAAGTAATATTTATAGCAAATTTAAAATGAAAATGAAGCATGTAGAATTTTTCAAGGAATTTTCTGAAAATTTACTAGATGAAAACAGTGTTCCAAACTCATTAATAATATTTGATGATATGAGTAAAACTGTGCTACAATCAGAGGCATTTGCTAACCTTGTTATAGCAGGAAGACATTTAATTTGTGGAATTGTGTTGATTACCCATTCAGTTTTTTCAAAAGGGTGTTACTCAAGTCTAATTCAGAAAAATGCTTCTGGAATATTTTTGTTTAATTCAGTGTGTGATAAAGTGCAGATTAGAATTTTAGGAACTCAGATGGGAAGTATTCATGAATTGTTGGCTGTATATAAAAAGGCTGTTAGCAAACCATATGGTTATTTGCTTATAAATTTCACTCAGGACATTCCAAACAAATTACATCTTTCAACAAACCTTGAAGGCAGACAAATTTTCTATGGAACTGATTCAAGAACATGTCATTTACAAATTCCTAATGGGATGCTTGAGAAAGTCTAAGATACAGCTTCTAGGAGATGATCAAACTTTAAATTTAGTATGAAGAATCATTTTTAAAATTCAACATTCCTACTTGGTGATGAAAAGACTACATTTTTAAAATACATTCAAAGTAAAAAAATTACAATTCTAAGAATGTCAAATGGACTAGCATTTTTCAATTGTCTTTTATGCATTATGATGAACTATATATAATATCTAAATGCATTAAAATCTCAAATCATTATATACAATGTTGATGGTTGAATTTTTGCTTATTTCTCAGGAAAATTACAATAGATTAACATCAGATTGCTGACAAGAACAACATATTGATGTTGACAGTAACCAGCTAAAATTGAGTAATTGTTATTCACACAGCAACAACAACAACAACAACAAACCCCCTTCATTCAAGATGATATATGAGTAAAATGCAATGCTGTTAAAACACCTACTCAACAACAACAATGCCAACAAGATAACACAACTGGTGAAGAATTAAAAACTTTTTAAGCTGTTCAAATATTAGCACTCTCCTACATGATGATACAATTTATACAAGTGCTGGCTCATTATAATTTACTGTATTCAAAAATGCCTTGCAAACACCAAACAATGACTGAACCAATGTGTGTGTGCAATTATTAAAGACATTGGTACAATCCCCACACATCTGGTTAAAAATAATCAAGTTTATGAGGCTATAAATAGAAAGGAACTTATGGTTTGGAAATAATTGTAATGGATAGACACTTGCACCAGTTGTACACAATGTTAAAATCGTCTGCTAGTTTTGGGGGTGCTTATGAGTTGTATTGCAAAGCTAAATTGAAATTCCCAAAAATAACTCTGGAAAATGTACTAAATTACTTTGCTACAAATGATATGTACACTATACACAAGTCAGCTGTGAGAAAGTTCCCACATCAGCATGTTATTACACTTGGCATTGATGAAATATGGACTATGGATTTGGCAGTTGTTGAAAGTTTAGCATTGTACAATAGAGGGATAAAGTACTTGCTTGTTTGTTATGATATTTTGTCAAAAAAATTTCGTGTACAATTGTTGTATAATAAAACTGCTAGTTATGTGTTGTCTGCTTTTAAAAAATTTGATAACTGGCATAATGTAAAAAAGATTTGGGTTGATAGGGGAACAGAATTTAAAGGAGTGTCTAATGATTTCCACAATAGAAATAATATAACAAATTCAAACATGAAAGCAGTGTGTGCAGAAATAGTGATTAAGGAGTTTAAAAGAAATTCTATTCAAGTATCTACACCTTAGCAGGGGTTACAAATATATAGATAAACTTCAACAAGTTGTTAGTGTCTTAAATTCCAGAGTAAATTGTACAATAGGCATGTCTCCAAATTCTGTAAGAGAAAAACATGTTCCATACTTGGTTGGAAAACTAATGACCATTAGTAATATACATTCCTGACCAGTGTTGTTTCACATTGGCAATCTGGTAAGAATTTCAAAATCAGATTACACATTTTGAAAAAGCTATTCACCACAATTTCAAATGGAGGTTTTTAAAATAAACAAAGTGTTTCCCACAATCCCCACTACATATGAACTAAAGTCAAATAGTGATGATCATGGTGAAATAAATAAATGAAAATTCTACCAATGGGAATTGACTAGAGTAATTAGGAAGCATGCATGGACAAGTATAGAATAGTATAAATAACCTATACATGTAATTGTCAAATCATTCAGTACGGAGTGATATTATAGTGAACAAGTGAGTGGTAGAAACCCTACAGCAATAACTCATCAAAGAGGCTTTAGAATAATTACCACACTCAGGCAGGTTGCTAAAGCACTAGCATTGAAAATGATTCCACCCTAAAAAATGTATTAAGCAATATTGGTGATAAAATTTTGGATTAATCAATTTCAGGTTTAAATGACATAGTCTCTAGTGAAAATGTGAAAAAAGTTTTAAAACAAGGGATTGCCAATGTAGTGAAAAAAACAGTCAGGAATCAATTTAATAAACGTCATTGGAATTGTGAACAACTGGTAATGTCTTCTCTGAGCCAGGGAGGATAACAAAAACAAATAAAACAAAATGTGGAATTAAATAATTTACAGTTTCCAGTGCAAAAAAACAATGTAAACCTAGCCCATGCAAAGTGGAAAAGAAACCCATCATAAAGAAAACTGACATTTTTAAGAGTTTAGCATAAATAGCTGTACACATTGACAACTGATATTAGTCATGACCACATTCACTCATTCTTGTTTGGATATTTTTAAATATGATAAGGTGCTGGTAAACTTTAATATGAGTAGTACACAGGAATTTTCCTCAAGTTTTAATTGACCACTCATTGAATTTAATTTTGGGTCAGAACAAAATGAGTACATTGATTTGCAGAGTATACATCTTGGTTTATCAGTGAAAATTGTATGCAAAAGTGATGTTGGGAGCCTGGTTTGGGATGACACAGACAATACAAAATATGATCAAGTTTGTTTAACAAATAATGCCTTGCAGTCATTGTTTAGCAATTATAGTTTATACACAAATGGTGTTTTACTAGACAAAGGTGATGTGGTATGGCCTCATATGGTTATGGTCACCAATGAACTATCAAAAAGTGCATCCAACAAGACTTCAATACTAACATTAAGTGGGTATTATTATGAGAAACACCCTGATAAACAAATAAAAGATGGTGATAAAAAAAGGTCAGTATAGACATTGAGTGCTAACCATGGAAAGCCAGGAGGCAAGCTTCTATGGCCCTCTTGTGATTGATTTTTTCCAATGTGAAATGCAGATGACAAAATGCAAATTACAGGTGCATTCCTAACTTTAAGAAAGCTCAGAGTCACAGAAAGTGTACATTTGGCAATTGAAAAAACACAATTGACAACTCCTGCTACATACCACTTTACAAGAATTCTTACACATACATTTATAATTACAGCAGGTCAGAACATGCTTACTAGAGAAAATGTTTTTTCCAATGAGCCTGTTAGAAGAATCACCTTGGCAATTGTTCCAAATCATCAGTTTACAAATCTGTTTTCATATAAATTTAGAGGACTACATCAAGTTACTATAACCCATGGAGGATCAAATATTGCATACACCCCCATGTGAGTTGGAGATAGCAACTATGTGCAGGCAGATTATCAATCAATAAAAGCTCTGGGGATAAATAATGATGGTGGTGGAATACCCTAAACATAGTATAACAAGCACATGATTATGGTTTTTGATCTCACTAGCATTGTAGAGGCCAACAATGAGGTTTTGTATCCTGAATTGAGTGATGTGAATATACATTTAACACTGCATTTTAAAAACACTAACCAAATTGATGGAAGTTTTCATTTTGGGGGAAACCAATTCCAATGTCTATATTTATAAACAGTGAAAAGGATAAAATATGTGTTTTGTAAATCATTGTATTGTAGAAAGATGTTGAAACTTGATGAAATTCATGTGATGGAAGGTTGTATTCACTCTACCAAAGACCTGCATTTAAAGTTTGCACATGTTACACTCTATCTATTACAGAAACATGTTATACATAATGTCAGTGTTAAAAAAGTTTTGCAAATGAACCCCCACAGAGGATTGATTGGAATTGATAATTCAATGCTATACTCACTTTTGAAATGGTCAAAACTGTTTAGAATACTTGCAATTTACCATGATAGCTATGGTTTTGTTAAAAGAGAATTTGGAATTGGCAATGAATATTTGATATTTTACAGATTTTGGTGTAATTTATCAATTTTAGGCCATCTTCTGTCTTTACCATTTTGGCTCTATGTTAAATTTAGACATTGAGACTTTACAATTATTTAGACATCTAATGGATACTGACAAGATTAGATGCATTTCCTTACAAATTCCCTCACTCTGCTTTTAATTTTATGGTGTACATGCCTCAGATGATATTCAACCAAGTTTGGTTCAAGCCTCATTTTTCATTGCAAATGCAATTCAAAGATTCCTTAAAACATTATCCTGACATTGAATGCTATTGTCACACTGCCTATCCAGCTTTTCACATTTATGAGGGTGATAGAAAAACAAGATTACAAGGAACATCTCTGATATGTGGTGCTTACTGTATATTTCATGCATTTTTATTTTTTAATAAAATACCAGAGGTGTTTGTGTTTACCAATTTACCATTTATTAATGATTTTTTGTGTGATAATGGTCTTAATAAAATTATCTAAAACTTGTATTTGATAAAAAAACACATGTACAATTTAATAAAATACATAGACATTACATTACAAGTTCACTCAGATGATAACAAACTCATAGACAGGTGGTATAAATAATGGTTATTGTAACATTATTATCTGAAAAATGTTGGAAGCCTGGTGTATGTTGCCCAGATGGATTGAATGAATTTACAACATATTTGGACAAGCCGATATATAATGCATGTGAAGTTGTGTTAATTGATTTTGGATATCCGTCAAAATTTCTTAATCTTAAACACCAAACGTGGACTTTAAAGGATAAAGATGGAAACATAACCCAATTGGAAATTTATTCAGGACATAAGCAAAGCTTTCGTGAACTCTATGGATTTATAAATTACATGTTAGACCCCTATGGTATTTCATTAAAATTTAAAACTTTTCGCAATTTATTAATGGTGAAGAATGATTCACAATATGAAATAGACTTGGCCCAAGCTGGAAATCTACTAGGCTTTTACAGAAAGATATATGGAGAAATAATAACAACCTCCAATTATGACTGTGATATTTTTGGCGGGAATCATATTGTAATGATCCACACAGACATTATAGAACCTCAGCATGTTGGTAGCACTCATTTGCCTGTGTTGGATAAATGTCCCCTATTGCTAACACATAAAGAAAAAATGAATACCATCCCCATCATACATCATGAAAAACAAAATCTCGTGTATAAACCCGTTTCAAAATCATATATCAATAGAATAACAATGAAATTTTGTACTGAGCAAGGCTATCTGGTGAGATTCACTGGTACAGGACGATTGTATATCACACTTGATATTTGAACAAAAACGGAAAAAGGCTAGTGATATTGGAAAATAACACTTTTGCATTGATGTAATTTGTGAATAGTGCATAATAAATTGATTTTTTATTTCACTAGCAAAACATTAATTTGTACCACTTCAAACGCCTCATTATAAAAAATACATTTGTGTTTTATCAACTTGACAGTGATTTCTTGTGTGAGGTAATAAAAACATTGTTGATTTTTTAAACATATTTTGCTTTTACTTAATAAATACACATGCTTTAAACTAGAGAGTTCACTTGATTGATGGGAAACGTGTAGATTGACGCACAAGTAATGGTTCTTGTAATGCTAGTATCTGACAGATGTGGAGAAGATGGAGTGTGCCGCCCTGCGGGGTTGGGCGAATTTACTACATATTTGAATGAACCAATTAATAATGCACGCGACGTAGCAGTTATTGATATTGGGTACCCGTCAAAATTTCTTAATCTTAAGACACAGTGGTGGGTTTTGAAGAAAAAAGATGGAACCAAAATTCGTTTGCGGTTTTATTCCAAACACATACATAGCTTTGAGGACTTGTATAAAGATATAAACTCCATTCTTAAACCCGAGGGTGTTTCAATACAATTTAAATTGGTTGGTAGACACTTACAAGCAACAAACAAGTTGGAATACAAGGTGGATTTAGACCAGGCTGGTGAAATGGTAGGATTTTATGGAAAAATTTATCCAAATACAACAACTGATGCCAGCTATGAATGTGATATATATATTGGGAATCATTTTTTAATGGTAGAAACCAATATTGTCAAACCTCAATTTGTT
>CABFPE010000588.1:270787-302332 GCA_900660155.1 Hofstenia miamia
TAAAACTCCATGATTGATCTCGTATATTATTGAATCCTATGAGGAAGGTGATATTTAGCAATGCCACATTAGAAGCATTATAGATTGGTCTTTCCAAATGCATAGTAAAACAATGTATTGAGTTATTGCTTCGAAAGTTTTCAGAAAGTAGACTAACAATTGGCATATCGTAAAAGTGTATAAAATTATAAATTTCAATTATGCTATTTATACAAAACATTTTGTACATGTAAAATAAGCAAAGTGACTATGAATACATTAATTTATTAAGCCCATCACTACACAAAAAGTCATTAACAAATGGTAAATCAGTAAATACAAATATTTTGGGTATATTGTTGAAAAATAAAAAAGCACAAAAAATACAATAAGCATCGTAAACTGCGATATCCCCTGCAACATAGTTTTTCTATCACCTCCATACATATGGTATCCAGGATATGAAGTTACACAGTAATGTTCAATATTGGGGTACTGGCTTAGTGGAGAAGTGAGAGAATCCTTGAATATTAAGTTCCCACTTGCATCTCATATAATTAACAACCAATGGGTTCTGAGATGACCAGTTGGACTCGCATTACAAATTAGAAAAGAGTTTTGGAAAGGCTTGGTGGTATGCAATCTGAACAGTATACACCGAAAAAACGCCAACGTAGTGATGGGATTTGGAGAATAATACGTCTAATTTCGTCAGCATACATTAAACATTTAAATAATTGTAGAGTTCATTATACCTAAACTTCACATATATCCAAAACAATAAAGACTGCAAATGACCCAAAATTGGTAAATTACACCAAAACCTGTAAAATATCAGATATCCATTTNATTCATTAAAATAAAATAATGTTTTTAAAAGAAATATCTGTAAAACTAACTAGAGATAATATTGCAAAAAGTGTTAAGAATCAAAACAATATCTGAGATTTAATTATAAAAATAGCTTATCAAAATGTTGGAAATTTTCAAGATAGTTCTTTCATCAATGTGAAATTCCATTATGCTGGAGGTGTATATTCATACGTGGTGAAAGTTGTATGCTTTAGTAATGTCAACATAAATTTTATCAATGGCCATTGTTCAACTGCCAGAATATAAACACAGTAAAGCCATGTAAAATTCCATTATACCACTGTGTGTACAAAGTTGCATCTCTCTACAGACAATGTGTAATTTGTTATCTATTGTTCAAATTTCAAAAATGTATCCAATCGTTTAATTGTTTAAGCTTAAATTTAATCGGTGTCTTTGATATTAAGAGTTAAATAAATACTGCTAGTATCATTGAAATGAATGAACTCACAATTTGATGTATGGAAGCTAATTGTAATTCTATCAATGAATGACTTTGAAGTTGGTTTATAAATTATATGAGGCTTTTCATCATTGATGAATGGCTGATCATTTACACTATATACTGTGAATAAGGGTGTTTGATCCAATAATGGGATGCTACCACTCTGATAATGTTGACAAGTAAATATATCAGTATAAATCAAAATATTATGCAGTCCATTTAAAATATCAAAACTATATTTAGCAGTGTTCAAACCATTGACTATTTGATAGTGACGATCAAAACCCAAAATTTCACCTACCTGATTTAATTCAAATTATAAGGCGTTTCATTTTTTATGACTACTCTTCCACTGATGATTTCAAAATCCAATTTTGGTTCTGTTGTAATCATTGGCAAATTTTGTGAAAAAGTACTAAATAGTTTTTCAAAACTTTTTTCGTCATTTGCTTCAGATTTAACAACCGTCAATTCAATTTTCATTAAGACTTGGTTAACAAAGCTAAACACATCTATCTTTTTCAGATGAACACCCTTCACATAAATATCACGATTATTTCCATTTGGGCCAATAAAACTCCATGATTGATCTCGTATATTATTGAATCCTATGAGGAAGGTGATATTTAGCAATGCCACATTAGAAGCATTATAGATTGGTCTTTCCAAATGCATAGTAAAACAATGTATTGAGTTATTGCTTCGAAAGTTTTCAGAAAGTAGACTAACAATTGGCATATCGTAAAAGTGTATAAAATTATAAATTTCAATTATGCTATTTATACAAAACATTTTGTACATGTAAAATAAGCAAAGTGACTATGAATACATTAATTTATTAAGCCCATCACTACACAAAAAGTCATTAACAAATGGTAAATCANAAAATTTCACCTACCTGATTTAATTCAAATTCATAAGGCGTTTCATTTTTTATTACTACTCTTCCACTGGTGATTTCAAAATCCAATTTTGGTACTGTTGTAATCATTGGCAAATTTTGTGAAAAAGTACTAAATAGTTTTTCAAAACTTTTTTCATCATTTGCTTCAGATTTAACAACCGTCAATTCAATTTTCATTAAGACTTGGTTAACAAAGCTAAACACATCTATCTTTTTCAGATGAACACCCTTCACATAAATATCACGATTATTTCCATTTGGGCCGGTAAAACTCCATGATTGATCTCGTATATTATTGAATCCTATGAGGAAGGTGATATTTAGCAATGCCACATTAGAAGCATTATAGATTGGTCTTTCCAAATGCGTAGTAAAACTATGTATTGAGTTATTGCTTCGATAGTTTTCAGAAAGTAGACTAACAATTAGCATATTGTACGAGTGTATAAAATTATAAATTTCAATTATGCTATTTATACAAAACATTTTGTACATGTAAAATAAGCAAAGTGACTACGAATACATTAATTTATTAAGGCCATCACTACACAAAAAGTTATTAACAAATGGTAAATCAGTAAATACAAATATTTCGGGTATATTGTTGAAAAATAAAAAAGCACGAAAAGTACAATAAGCACCGCAAACTGGCGATATCCCCTGCAATGTAGTTTTTCGATCATCTTCATACACATCGAATCCAGGATACATATTTAGACAGTAATTTTCAATATCGGGGTACTGGCTTAGTGGACAACCGAGAGAATCCTTGAATATTAAGTTCCCACTTACATCNAGAAATGAATTTTTCATTATTCGCTTCTTATACCTAATAGGTTCAATTATGTGTGTTCTTTTATTTTGTTTATTGACTAATTTTCCGCAAGAAAGTCATTTTTGTAATATGGGAAAGTATTGTTAACTATTTTCAAGAACGTCGTTAAGACATTTATATGGATGTAACATATCGGATGTAGAAATAATTTTGAAATTTTTCTATATTCATTATTCTTATTAAAGCTATGATTATTTACTGCTACTTTGATAGCCCAATTTAGTTGCACTTGGAATTTCCTGAGAAATTTTTGGTTTATATCTGTGTAGAGTATATTGGCATAGTTAAAATGACCTAATATTAGAGCATATATTAATCTAATTTTTGCTTTAGTTGGAAGTTTTTGAGAAATTAAGTTAATTGCTTTAATCGATATGGCCATTTTTCTAATAACATGATTTAGTTGCTCTTCAAAATTTAGATGTATGTCAAAAATTATTCCGAGGTACTTAAAAGACTCAACCTGTTTTATTTGAATGCCGTTGAAATTAAGTTTGTATCTTGAAGTATCAGTAGATTTAGTTTTTGATTTAACAATACAGAATTGAGTTTTTAGTGGATTTACTCTTAGTTTTATAGAGGCAAAATATTTAGCAAGAGAAGCACAGTTTGTTTCGAGAGTTTGACCCGCTTTTTCGGGAAATTTATTAGAATGAAATAATATTGTGTCATCTGCATATTGTATAACGTCACATATTACTTGCTCGGACAAATCATTCACGTAAATATTAAATAATAAGAGACCCAAAATCATGGTAAATTTCATGAAGTCCATACAGTTTTGACTATTTCTACAGCAAATGTAGTCTATAATTATTAGGCCAATAAGTCCACCATATGGGTTGATTTGCAAAATTCTTTCAACACCAACGTTATGTATACAATTTTTTTGTAGTAGATAATTTGAAACATGAGCAAATTTTAAGTGAGTGTCCTCTTGGTATAATGAACGCGATCTTCTAAAGTCTAATCTCGTCTACTCCCAACATCTTGCAACTGTACAATGAATGAAACTCATTTTCATAGTCTTTTATAATTTTCCATTGTTTATTAATGTATAGCTTTGAGCATGTTTAACCCAAAACGATTACCTCCAGTGATTTTCCTATTGGAGAATCAAAATCTAGTGTTAGACGTATACTTGCACCACTTAATTCGGGGTAGAGTACATCATTATTTGCCTCCGCAATACTGGTCAAATCAAAAACCATAATTGCTTTCTTATTATAATCTGAGTTTGGTATACCAGTTACATCATTCAAACCCAACGCCTTTACAGAATGAAAGTATGCTTGTGCGTAATTATTTTCACCCACAGTAATTGGTGTGAATGCAATATTCGATCCACCCCGTGTTATAGTAAATTGGTGCAGAACTCTAAATCTATATGAGAATGGGTTTGAGTCGGGTGTTCCTGTAAATTGTAGATTGGGAACAAGTGCTAGAGCAATACGTCGAATTGGTTCATTTGAAAATACATTTTCTTTTGTTAGAGAGTTTTGACCAGGCGGAATAATAAATGTTCTTGTGAGAATTCGCATAAAGTGGTATGTCGCTGGTGTAGTTAACAACGTTTTTTCAATTGCCAGATGCACACTTTCTGTAACACATAGCTTCCTTAGACTCAATGTCGCATCTGTAATTTCTGTTTTGTAGTATACAGCGGGGGTGGTGGTAGAATTGGAAATTAGTGAAAAATCATCCAATGATCGTAAAAGTTTGAGACGAAGGCTAACTCCTGGTATCAATAATTTTTCATTTTGAAAAAAATCCACAGCTACAGATCCATAGAGGTTTAAAACTTTGCTTTTCTGTGTTAGAGTCAACCGCTGAAATTGTCCATCTTGGCTATTACACTTATCTATAGATTGATCAGGACGTTTTTCAAAATAATATCCACTTGGTGTTAAAACTGAATTTTCTTGTGATGCACTCTTTAATAGTTCTGTTGTCATCATTACAGTATGTGGCCAAACTGCATCACCTGTTTGTATTAAAACTCCATTAGCATAAAGATTATAATCACTAAATAATGAATGTAGGGGGTTGTTTACTAGACAAACATGATCCCGTTTAGTAGCATCAGTAACATCCCAGATAAGATCACTCCCGTCATTGCGTAAAATTTTGACTGATATAGCCAAGTGTATACTTTGCAAATCAATGTATTCATTTTGTTCTGAACCAAAATTAAATTCAATCATTGGACCATTAAACCCTGATATTGGGAAATATTTTTGTGTGCTACCACCATTGAAGTTTACCAAAACTTTATCTCGTTCAAAAATGTCCAAACACGAATGTGTGAAGGTGCTCATGACTGTACTTGAACTAATAACAATTCCCAATGACCGTGTGTATTTATACTAAGTTTTTAAAGATATCAGTTTTTTATTCTAGGCATTTTTTGTTTCAAACTATCACGTTTACGCCTAGTTTGTGCATTGACTAAAAATGGTTTAACACCACGCGCGTTTTGATAGTTTTTGTTATTCTATCAGAAGTAGATATTCCATTACCATTTTGACTAATTTCTTTACGTTGTTTCTTAGATTGCTTGTATACTGTGTTTTTGCAACATTACCAATTTTGCATTTTACCACTTTTTTTACATTATTACCAGAGACTATGTCATTTACACCTGAAATTGCTTGATCCAAAATTTCTTCACCGACAATAGTAATGACATTTTTCAATTGTGGTATCATTTTCACTACTAGTGGTATAGCAATACATTCCAATGATTTCACAATGCCAAACCTTTGATGAGTATTGCCGAAATAATTTTGACAGCTCGCCTGTTCACTATAATATTGCTCCATACTGAATGATCTGTTTGTTTATTCATTCCATATTTATACTAATCTATTCTAGTCCATGAACGTTTCCTAATAACTCTGGTTAATTCATGGTTATAAAATTTTTCTAAAATTATTTCACCGTCACTGATTGATTTTATTTCATATGTAACAGGAATTGTGGAAAACAATTTATTGATTTTGAAAGCCTCATTTTGAAATTGTGGTAAATATCCTCTTCTAAAGAAAGGTCTGACTTTGAAATTCTAACTAAGTCACCATTATGAAACAAGAAGGAAAATCTATATTCAAAAATTGTTTGAACAATATGGAAATCTGATAACAATTCTGAAAGCGTCAAAAAACAAAATATAATATAAATATAATAAATATAAAACATAATTTTTACAATAATAAAATTTTTAATCATTTAAAGAGAAATAATGCTTTTTGTTGGCAAAATGTATTAACACTCATTAACTTTCCAATCAAATATGGTGCGTGTTTTTTTATCACAGAATTCGGAGTCATTCCAATTGTACGATTTACACGGGAATTCAATACGTTAACTATTTGTTGTAGCTTGTCTACATATTTAAAGTTGTTGGTAAATTGTAGATATTTAAATAGAATTTCCTTTAGACTCCTTATAGCTCTTTCTGCGCATACAGCCTTCATGTTTGAATTTGTACTATACAATATAATTTTATTTCTTTTAAAAAATTGAAAAAATCACCACTGAATTCACTTCCACGATCAATCCAAATTCATTTAACATTGCGCCAGTTCTTAAATTTTTTAGAAGCAGACAACACATGACTAGATTTTTTATTTCACAAAGGCTGTGCACATAATTTTTTAGATAAAATATCATAAGAAGTTAGAATTTTATTCCTTTATTGTAAGTAGTAATGGCCAAGTCCATTTTGGCCTTCAAAAACGATTCTGATTGGTTGAGAACTCATGACGTCACATGTCACACGAGAGACCATGAATATTGGAGAAGATGATTTAATTAGTGAGTCATTCTACTTGACAGCTCACTAATGTATTTTCTGACAGGTGCTAATTGATTCATCTCAGTTTTTTAATTGATTTCTTGTGGTGATTCATTTACATGTTATGGACAACAATTTAGTTTACACTGTTTTGATATAATGACTAATTTCATTTCATGTTAATATACACAGCTATTTCACACATTACACTTGCTTGCATACATTACATCACATTTGTGATTATGTATGTATTGTTGGCTAATTTTACAACACTTTGTTGGATACACCCATAATATTACAGACTAATTTTCCATTACATGTAAAGACTACACAATGCAATGACAAACCATGCTTATCATCTTTTTCCATAATTTTGAAAAGCTTACACATACAATGCTTATCTCATTGCTACCTAAAATTATGCATGCAAAAATCTTATTAATATAATTTATACACATACACACATTAAATATACAGAATTATTATATATTAGTTTTTACACAGCAAACTTTTCTTTACACTTCTTTTTTGGTTTATTTGATTTTTTTTGGGTTGTATACATTTGGTGACTGATTCATCTTTTATCAACTTTTCCACATTGTTCACTTTTTGTATATGTTTATAGATTGATACAAATTCATACACATTTGTTGTTTTTTCACTCTTACTTGCTTTTTATAATGTTATATGGCTGAATACACTGTACACGGATTTTCTGAATTTCACTGCTTTTATCGACTTTTCCAATTGTTCAACTTCATTTGATTTATAGGCCTTGTTTACACAATTGTATGTGTCACACAGTGTTCTACTTTTCAATTGTTTTGTATTGCAAAATTAGTCACAACTCTGCATTTGATCTAAATGTATAAACTTGAAAATGTGTATAGTGGGAGACACATTAAATTCAATAGCAAAACATCTACAATCAATTTAAGTTCATAATTCGCAATATTAGTTCAAAAAATATTATGTCAAAATAATTATAGTAAGTCAATTGTAGCAATGAAACAAAAGCGACTAACTAAGAACTATTATATACAAATATTTCCATTCAACCAGTTGCAGGTTAAACAAGAGTGATTAAAAACAATTTAAGTATTAATAATTCAACATCCATACTTTATTTTTAATCAAAAAATGTGTATGTAGGAAAAACAAAAACTAAATGTAAATAGATTTGTAAACCAAAAATGTATATAACCAGATAAACCATCAATGTGAAAATTTGCTATACACTGGGAAATAAATTATTTCAACAAAATAATAAAACAATAAATTTAAATTACATACTGAGTTCTTTTTGGAAATGGTTAACCAGATTCACTTCAATATTGAAAACGGTCTTTAAAACATCGAGTCATTTTATTCAACTGCATGACGTGAAATTGGAACAAAGAGAATGGCGGAGTGATGTAAACTTTTTGAAAACAACACGTCAATTTTTAAAATAAAAATAATTTTTCTTTTCAATTATTTGATTATATTTTTGGTAAATTTTGTTTTTTTAAGCAAACAATTTTATTTTATAGACTCAATTTTCTATTTTGAGATTAGTTCTATGACGTTTGACCAAAATCACCTACTTGTAAAAAATATCAAACACATTTTTCATTATTTGAATTGTACATATTCTCTTTCCCACCAATGTGATGGAAACAGAGCTTCTTTTACAGTTTTTGGTAAATTTTTTTTTATTTGTATTTTATTTTATTTACACATTATACCAATAAGAGATGTTCTGTTTTCCCTAACAAAAATATTTATTCATGTTAAACATGCACAAGAAATCAATTTTTGCTTAATTGTATTATTTAATTGTAAAAATAACTTACCCACAATGGAGAAATTAAACAATCCTTAACCTAATCTCAGTAAAAACTGAGCAATGCATTACATTTTACATCTTTGAAAAATAATATTGATAGATTTATTTAATTAAAAATACAAAATGTATAGAGTTTACACAAACACTACAAACATGAAATGAAATAATTTTTTGATTTTCCATCATTCTGTGCGAATATCCAATGTTATATACAGTCTTCCAGTCCCTGTGAATTCTATTATCTGACCTTGTTTGCTACAAAACTTTACGTTTATTCTATCAATGTACAATCTTGACACTGGCTTATACATTGGATTTCACTTTTTGTGATGTATTATGGGCATGGTACTTGGTTTGGCAAATTGTGTTAACACCAATGGGGATTTATCCAGTAGTGGTAATCAAGTGCTACCAACAAATTGAGGTTCTACAATATCAGTTTGTACCATTAAAAAATTATTCCCACCATATATATTGCATTCATAGCTGGCATCAGTTGTTATATTTGGATAAATTTTTCCATAAAATCCTAGCATTTCACCAGCCTGGTCTAAATCCACCTTGTATTCCAACTTGTTTGTTGCTTGTAAGTGTCTACCAACCAATTTAAATTGTATTGAAACACCCTTGGGTTTAAGAATGGAGTTTATATCTTTATACAAGTCCTCAAAGCTATGTATGTGTTTGGAATAAAACTGCAAACAAATTTTGGTTCCATCTTTTTTCTTCAAAACCCACCACTGTGTCTTAAGATTAAGAAATTTTGACGGGTACCCAATATCAATAACTGCTATGTTGCGTGCATTATTAATTGGTTCATTCAAATATGTAGTAAATTTGCCCAACCCCACAGGGTGGCACACTCCATCTTCTCCACATCTGTCAGATACTAGCATTACAAGAACCATTACTTGTGCGTCAATCTACACGTTTCCCATCAATCAAGTGAACTCTCTAGTTTAAAGCATGCATATTTATTAAGTAAAAGTGAATATGTTTAAAAATCAACAATGTTTTTATTACCTCACACAAGAAATCACTGTCAAGTTGATAAAACACAAATGTATTTTTTATAATGAGGCATTTGAAGTGGTACAAATTAATGTTTTGCTAGTGAAATAAAAAATGAAAAATCAATTTATTATTCACTATTCACAAATTACATCAATGCAAAAGCATTATTTCCAATTGATTATGTCACTAGCTTTTTTCTGTTTTGGTTCGAATATCAAGTGTGATATACAATCGTCCTGTACCACTGAATCTCACTGGATAGCCTTGCTCAGTACAAAATTTCATTGTTATTCTATTGATATATGATTTTGAAACTGGTTTATACATGAGATTTTGTTTTTCATGGTGTATGACGGGGATGGTATTCATTTTTTCTTTATGTGTTAGCAATAGGGGACATTTATCCAACATGGGCAAATGAGTGCTACCAATATGCTGAGGTTCTACAATGTCTGTGTGGATCATTACAATATGATTTCCACAAAAGTATCGCATTCATAATTGGTGGTTGTTACCATTTCTCAATATATCTTTCTGTAAAAGCCTAATAGATTTCCAGCTTGGGCAAAGTCTATTTCATATTGTGAATCATTCTTCACCATTAATAAACTGCGTGAAAGTGGTGTGTGTGGAAAGAGCTATAAGGAGTTTGAAAGAAATTCTATTCAAGTATCTACACTTTAGCAGGGGTTATAAATATATAGATAAACTTCAACAAATTGTTGGTGTCTTAAATTCCAGAGTAAATCATACAATAGGCATGTCTCCAAATTCTGTAAGAGAAAAACATGTTCCATACTTGGTTGGAAAACTAATGACCATTAGTAATATACATTCCTGACCAGTGTTGTTTCACATTGGCAATCTGGTAAGAATTTCAAAATCAGATTACACATTTTGAAAAAGCTATTCACCACAATTTCAAATGGAGGTTTTTAAAATAAACAAAGTGTTTCCCACAATCCCCACTACATATGAATTAAAGTTGAATAGTAGTGATGCTGATGGTGAAATAATTAAAAGAATATTCTACCAACAGGAATTGACTAGAGTAATTAGGAAGTGTGCATGGACAAGAATAGAATAGTATTAATAACCTATATGTGTAATTGTCAAATTATTCAGTATGGAGTGATACTATAGTGAACAAGTGAGTGGTAGAAACCCTACAGCAATAACTCATCAAAAAGGTTTTGGAGTAATTACCACACTCAGATGCATTGCCATACCACTAGCATTGAAAATGATTCCATCCTTGAAAATGTATTAAGCAATATTGGTAATGAGATTTTGGATGAATCAATTTTGGGTTTAAATGCCATAGTCTCTGGCAAAAATGTGAAAAATGTTTTAAAACAAAGAATTGCCAATGTAGTAAAAAACAGTCAGGAATCAAATAAATAAATGATGTTGGAATTGTGAACAAACTGGTAATGGCTTCTTGGAACCAGGGAGGATAATAATAACAATTAAAAGAAAACGTGGAATTAAACAATTTACAGTTTCCTGTGCAAAAAAACAATGTAAACCTAGTCCACACATAGTCAAAAAGAAACCCATCATAAAGAAAACTGACATTTTTAAGAATTTGGTATAAATAGCTGTACACATTGACACTTGATATTAGTTTGATACCCGTCATGACCATGTTCACTAATTCTTGCTTGGATATTTTTGAACGTGATAAGGTGTTGGTAAACTTTAATGGAGGTAGTACACAGGAATATTTCCCAACTTCTGGTTTTAATGGACCACTCATTGAATTTAATTTCAGGTCAGAACAAAATGAGTACATTGATTTGCAGAGTATACATCTTGGTTTATCAGTGAAAATTGTATGCAAAAGTGATGTTGGGAGCCTGGTTTGGGATGACACAGACAATACAAAACAAGATCAAGTTTGTTTAACAAATACATTCATTGTTTAGTGATTATACACAAATGGTGGCTTATTACACATGGGTGATGGGGTATGGCCACATATGGTTATGATTACTAAGGAACTATAAAAAAGTGCAGCCAGCAAGACTTCAATACTAACATCAAGTGGGTATTATTATGAGAAACACCCTGATAAACTGATAAAAGAAGGTGATGAAAAAGATGGCCAGTATAGACATAAAGTGCTAACCGTGGAAAGCCAGGTGGCAAGTTTCTATGGCCCTCTTGCAATTGATTTTTTCCTATGTGAAAAATTACTAATACCCAGTGTTGATATTCAGCTAAAGCTTTTAAGATCACAAGACGATTTTTCCTTAATTGCAGATGATAATGCTGATTACAAAACACAAATTACAGGTGCCTTCCTAACTCTAAGAAAGCTCAGAGTCACAGAAAGTGTACATTTGGCAATTGAAAAAACGATATTGACAACTCCTGCTACATACCACTTTACAAGAATTCTCACATGCACATTTATAATTCCAGTGGTTCAGAACACACTTACTAGAGAAAATGTTTTTTCCAATAAACCCATTGGAAGAATAGCCTTGGCAATTATTCCAAATCACCAGTTTACAGGCACAATGTTTAAAAACCCATTTTCATATAAATTTAGAGGACTTCATCAAATTACTATAACCCATGGAGGATCAAATATTGCATACACCCCCATGTTAGTTGGAGATGACAACTATGTGCAGGTATATTATCAATCAATAAAGGCTCTGGGGATAAATAATGATGGCAGTGGAATACCATAAACCCAATATAACAAACATGCAATTATGGTTTTTGATCTGACTAGCATTGCAGAGGCCAACAATGAGTTTTTGTATCCTGAATTGAATGGTGCAAATATATGTCTAAGACTGGATTTTAAAAATGTACTAACCAAATAAATGGAATTTATCATTTTGGGGGAAACCAATTCCAAAGTGTATATTGATAAACAGTGAAAATTTATAAAAGGATAAGATATGTGTTTTGTGAATCATTGCATTGTGGAAAGATGTTGAAACTTGACTAAATTTGTGCAGTGGAAGGTCATATTCACTCTACCAAAGACCCGCATTTAAAGTTTGCAAATGTTACAAACTTTCTATTACAGAAATATGGTATACACAATGTTGGTGTTGAAAAGGTTTTGCAAATGAACTCCCATGGAGGATTGATTGGAATTGATAATTCAAGGCTACACACGCCTTTGAAATGGTCAAAACTGTTTAGAACACACGCAATTTACCATGATAGCTATGGTTTTGTTAAAAGAGAATTTGGAATTGGCAATGGATATCTGATATTTTACAGATTTTGGTGTAATTCACCAATTTTAGGCCATCTACCATCTCTATTGTTTTGGCTCTATGTTAAATTTAGACATTGGAGACTTTACAATTATTTAAATATTTAATGGACACTGACAAGATTAGACGCATTTCCTTACAAATTCCCTCACTCCACTTTTGATATTATGGTGTACATGCCTTGGATGATATTCAACCAAGTTTGGTTAAATGCTCATTTTTAATTGCAAATACAAATCCCTGCAATCACCCTGGTACACATTGGTTGTTGATTATATGAGATGACAATGGTGACTTAATTTTCAAAGATTCTCTTGCACATCCCTTAAAACATTATCCTGACATTGAATGCTATTGCCACACCTCCTATCCAGGATTTCGCATTTATAAGGGTGATAGAAAAACAAGATTACAAGGAAGATCTCTGATATGTGGTGGTTACTGTATATTTCATGCATTTTTATTTTTTAATAAAATAACCAGAGGTGCTTGTGTTTACCAATTTACCATTTATTAATGATTTTTTGTGTGATAATGGTGTTAATAAAATTGTCTAAAACTTGTATTTGATAAAAATGCATGTAAAATTTATTTAAATACATAGACATTACATCTTAAGTTCACTTGGATGATAACAAATGCATAGATGGGTGTTATACATAATGGTTATTGTAACATTATTATCTGAAAAATGTTGGAAGCCTGGTGTATGTTGCCCAGATGGATTGAATGAATTTACAACATATTTGGACAAGCCAATATATAATGCATGTGATGTTGTGTTAATTGATTTTTGATACCCATCAAAATTTCTGAATCTTAAACACTAAACATGGACTTTAAAGGATAAAGATGGAAACATAACCCAAATGGAAATTTATTCAGGGCATAAGCATAGCTTTCATGAATAACTCTATGAATATATAAATTACATGTTAGACCCATATGGTTGTCATTAAAATTAGAATGTTTCACAATTTATTAATGTTGAAGAATGATTCACAATATGAAATAGGCTTGCCCAAGCAGAAAATCTAATAGGTTTTTACTGAATGATATATCAAAAAACAGTAACAACCACCAATTATGACTATGATATTTTTGGTGGAAATCATATTGTAATGATACACACAGACATTGTAGAACCTCAACATGTTGGTAGCACTTGTTTGTCTGTGTTGGATAAATGTCCCTTTTTGATAACACATAAAGAAAAAATGAATACAAGCTCCATAATAAACCATGAAAAACAAAATCTGATGTATAAATCAGGTTGAAAGTCATATATTGATAGAATAACCATGAAATTTTGTACTGAGCAAGGCTATCTGATGAGATTTGGTGGTACAGGATGATTGTATATCACACTTGATATTCAAACAAATTGGGACAAAGCAGAAAAAAGCTAATGACATTGTCAATTGGAAATTAATCATAATGCTTTTGCATTGATGTATTTTGTGAATAGTGCATAATAAATTGATTGTTCATTTTTTTATTTCACTAGCAAAACAGAATTTGTATCACTTCACACATCCCATTATAAAATACATTTGTGTTTTATCAAGTTGACAATGATTTCTTGTATGAGGTAATAATAAAATTATTGATTTTTAAACATATTTGGAAATAGTTTTCACTTTTACTTAATAAATACAAACTGGAGGGTTCACTTGATTCATGGGAAATGTATAGATTGACATGCAAGTAATTGTTCTTGTAATGCTAGTATCTGACAGATGTGGAGAAGATGGAGTATGCTGCCCACCAGGGTTGGGCGAATTTACTATGTATTTGAATGAATTGATATAACCTCCATTCTTAAACCAAAGGTGTTTCAATTTAAATTAGTTGGTAGATACTTACAAGCAACAAACAAGTCAGAATATGAGGTAGATTTAGACCAGGCTGGTGAGATGCTAGGATTTTATAGAAAAATTAATCTAAATACAACAACTGATGCCAGCTATGAATGGAACATATATGGTGGAAATCATGTTTTAATGGTATAAAGTGATATTGCAGAACCTCAATTTGTTGGTAGCACTCAATTAGCACTATTGGATAAATCCGCATTGGTGTTAACACAATTTGCCAAACCAAGTACAATTCCAATAATACATCATGAAAAGCAAAATCCAATGTATAAACCATAGGCGGCTCCTGTGTGTAAGCAAGGCAAGCAGTGCTTGCCCAATAATTTTTTAATATTTGTATTTGCATGAATTTACAGCTGTAAAAATCAAGAACATACTAAATATATTTTTTTCCTTAATCTAAATGTACAAATTGTAAATTATTCAAGAATCAAGTAATAATATCAATTGAATTAGAAAATAATTTATTATGATTTGCTTTAAAAATCATTGAATGATTATGCCACAGCAAGCAACTACCTTAATGCTGTACCTACACTTGCTCAAACAATAAAATTACATCTGTTTTGTTCAATTCATCATGTGAAGATTTAGCTAGCAAAGCAAGCACTCTGCTCATTGCTTCACATTGAATTAATTCCATTGTAAGGCTATGGTTAGACTACATGATTGTTACCAAGAAAAGTTACAAAACATGTCACATCACTAAATGTGACAGATCACGCGTGACCAATCACATAGTCTACCCAGAGCCTGAAAGAACTACTAATATTATAATTCAATACAATGACCCAAAAGTAAGCATGATATTTATTATTTAAATCAATCAGAAACATTTTACATTCAAACAGTACCAGAAACAGAAATATATTTAAGCAAGGCTTCTAACTGGTATATAGTTTTTTCATATTTTTTACCTCATGGATTCCTTGTACAATATTCTTAAATATCAAGTGGTAGACGTTGATTTTTCATACAGAATTTACAAAATTTATAACAATTGTGAATGAAAGACTAATTCTTTCTACGAATGTGTTACCAATTCATTCAAAAAATAAAATATGATGTGGATATTTTAAGGTGATAGATTTGGAAATAAATTTTAAAAAATTTTGAGCAACTTAAATGTAATTTTCATCAGCTGCCATTTTCTAATAAAAGTGTCTCAATCTTGAAAAAATTTGGAATTTATTTCAAGATTTCTATCATCAACATGCCTTCAATAGTAAGAATCAACAAAATTCTTATTCAATATTTTGAAATGCATGATTTATTGACTGCCTTACCAAAAATATGTAAGTATTTGAATTAATACAAACTATTGGGTTTTGATCACCATGTTGCAGAATGATTATTTTCTGGTTAAAGAAAATTTAAACAAATACAAGAATAACTGATTAGAGGAGAAAAAACTACAGAAATCATTAGCAATTTTATTGAACTTATTTCTAGAGTAATATTACAGATAAATTTCTGCTATGCTACAAAGTTATGCATCCAACGAAAAAATGAAGAATGTCCTCATCACTGTCAGACGAAATGATATAATGCAGAACGTTACTGACATTAAAGATAAGTTTTCTAATTTACTTAAGCACGTTAGTAACAATTTTAGGAACGCTAAAATCCATGTCAGGGAAGTTGCACCATTTCCGAATAACCACACCCTCACCAAGAAAGCCGCAGAACTAAACATTTTCTTTCACCAAAATTATAAATTATTAAATTACACAGTTTTTAAAATTACTAATACTTTTTATTTAGGAAATCACCCGAATTCTACATTGTTCACACGTAACGGTATACATTTCTCCATTCGCGGTTAATCAAAACTAGCTTTAGAAATCAAGCATTCCTTTGAAGAACCGTATCTAGTTAACTGCATGCAATGTAATGCAACAATTAGGAGCGCCACGCGACCTTTCTATTATCAACCTAATCAATCAGCGCTAATTAATCAGCCTCGCGTCACACGGAGGGTACCCTTTACAACCCATCGCTCTTACGCAGAAGTCGCCGCTACTCCGCAAATATCATCGATTAACACTGCACACGACCTAATTCAGCAGCTAAGAAACTTTTTAAATGTTAACTATGTCTGTGAATTATTATATATTTGTTTCCAAACGCCCAGGCCAATGAGAACTTACAATAACCCTAAAATTAAGCTTATGTTTACATCAAAAATTTTACTATTTGCCGTTATATATCTCATGGGTACTCATAAAACTTGTGAATTCGATTCAATTTTGCCTACACCTTTCTATTTTTATATTCATAAAGCATCTTTTTTTAGTAAAAGTAAAAGTTTTGTTGTTTTGATCAATCCCGTTTTCGCTATTGTTATCAGCATTAAAAAGAAACTAATAACTGCTATTATATATTTCCTTTTATTAACTGTATATGGTATTGAAACAAATCCAGGTCCGATTTTAACTTTCGAATCTTTTTTTAAAAAGCTAAATGGAATCACAAATTCTGTTAACTACTTACATTTGAACTTTCAAAATCTTAGCAGCAAAAATGTTGAATATAAACAATTAATTTCAAGCTTTAAAAATGATGTCATTTTAGCTATTTCGGAAACTTGGTTAAAAATTGACGATCTTGATAGTATATGGTCTTTTAACAGTGAAAAATATACAGTATTTAGGATAGACAGATTATCCAGCATTATCCATTAGGTAAAACAAAAGGTTGTGGAGTTCTATTTCTAATACCAAAATCATTTAATCCAAAACAACGCAATGATATTGGGAATAATCTAACATCTAATTTTGAAAGTCTATGGGTAGAAATTGATAATGCAATAAAAAATTCTCAATTTAAAAAACAGTTGTTAAATGTATTTTACTGTCCAAACAAGAAATTTGCTAATCAGTTCATTGAGCAATTAGAAGATGAATTATCTTTAGCTTGTTCTGAAAATAAAGATTTAATGCTACTTGGAGAATGGAACCTAAATTATTTTAACACTAATGAACAGTGCAAAATTGACCTAATATTACATTCTTTCAATGTAAAGTTGGCTAACGCAACACTGCCGACTAGAATCACATCATCAAGTACCACGCTAATTGATTACATTGTGCTTGCCGAAACAAATAATGCATCATATAGTTTTTACTCATCTGAATGCCTTCTTTTCAGTATATACGTAAATGATATGCATATGACAACTGATTGTAATTTAATTCAATACGCCGATGATACATGCATATTCAGCGATAATAAATCCTTGCACATGGCAATTGAATCGATAGCATTAAATTGTAACAAATTATGTACGTATTTCAGGATGCACTGGTTGCTTATAAATGAAAATAAAACTGAATTTTGTATTTTGCAGTCCACTAAAAATACTCACGATGTTTCACCTTAACCCTTAATGTCAATAATACTAGCATCCCGACTGTAGATAAATTCAAGTACCTAGGAGTAATTTTTGATTCTATGCTAAATTTTGAATCTCACATAAATGCAATACTTCGAAAATTAGCCATTGGTATAAGAAACATGTCAATGATAGTAATGCAATTACCAGCTTGTGCAATAATTCAATTTTTTTATGGATTTATAATGAGTCATCTAAATTATGCAAATATATTATTCACTGATATAAAAGATGCTTTTTTTAAGGAACTTTCTGTGCAATTAAAATGGGCACTTAATGTCACAGAAAAATTCCGCCAGTACTAAGGACTACATTTCCAAATCAATCCTTTTTCCAAGACAGCTTGTCATTTTGAATACTATGTTGACATTTTTTAAACTCATCAAGAACTTACCACCTTATAATACGATTTCAATGCCTGGTTTTATTCATAAACAAAACTCCAGATCAAAACATTTTTCCTGCATTAAGTACAGAAAAAAAGTCTTGAAAGAATCATTTATTAATACCGCTGTCAGAACATGGAATTCATTACCTAAAGAGATAAAGAATATTGAAAACTAAGAGCTTTTAAGAAACAAATTAAAATTTATCTTAAGCAAAATTATATCTCAGGACAATCATGGCTAGGATACAAATTCTACAACAATGATTACTCAACAACCCGTACTTGAAATCTCCTAGTAATTTCTCNTATACTTTGCTTTTGTATGTATTTGTATGTATGTTTGTAAATTTTTGAAGCTATTCAGATAAATTATCAGTTTTGTTTTTAATTGTCAATATTTATCTGAATAAAGAATATCTTATCTTACCTTTTATGAATTTCTCCAGTGTGTGGGTAAGTTATTTTTTACATTTAAATAATACAATTAAGTGAAAATTGATTTCTTGTGCTTGTTTAACGTCAATAAAAATTTTTGTTAAGGAAGATGCAACATCTATTATTGGTATAATGTGTAAATAAAATAAATTACAAATGAAAAACATTACCAAATAATAACTGTAAAAGAAGCTCTGTTTTTCTTTCAACTCCATCACATTGGCTAACTTATTTGGTGGTGGGAGAGAGAACATGTATTTGAACATTTCAAATAATGAAATTGTGTTTGATAAAGTTTACAAGTAAGTGATTTTCGTCATAGAACATGTTACAAAATCCCCAATTTAGAAATTGTCTCTGATTCCTATTTGAATTATCTACTCCCAAGTCTCCAACCCCTACCAAAAACACTGACATGAACGGAAGACCACGCCTGAGCTATCATATCTGTGAAATGCAGCAAGTAACTCCAAAAAGTGAAGTAAATTTTATGATAGTCTGTAAATTTAGTCAGTTTGATGTGTTTCATTGTGAAATAAAGATAATTTCTATTTCTAATCTCAAAATAAAAAATTGAATTTATAAAATAAAATTGTTTGCTTGAAAAAGAAATTTTCCAAAAATATAACAAAATTATTGAAAAGAAAAATTATTTTTAACAATTGACGTGTTGTGTTCAAAAAGTTTATATCACTCTGCCATTCCCTTTGTTCTAATTTTACCATCATGTGGTTGAATAAAATACTTTTCTTTTAAATTCAGAATGTAAGATGAATGATATGGCCTCTTGTTAAAAGACTTTTAATGTTAAAAGATCAACTTGTGGGTAATCAACTTGCTGCTTCTGAAGCTAGTTAAATGGAACACAGCAAACTTGGGTAATAAATGGATTTCTACAAAAAATAACCAGGTATGCTATATACTTTTAAACAATTTTATATGTGGTATTGTTTTATTTGGTTATACACATTGATGAAATATTTCACTTCCCAGCATACATGTTTTTTGGAATAAATGAATTTATGTATTAATGGTTTATCCAGTTATATTCATTGATGTATTATTTCTTTACATCATACACATTTAAACTAAATTATATACATTTTTGGTTTATGGGTCTATTTATATTTAGTATTTGTTTTTCCTATGTAAACACTTTTTGATTAAAACTAAATTACAAATGTTGAATTATTAAAACTCAATTTGTTTTAACCACTTTTGTTTATTTGCTGCAATTGAGTGAATGGAAATATTTATACATATTATTAGTTTTTAACTACCAACTATATTATAAATGTTGAATTATTAAAACTCAAATTGTTTTAGTTGCCTTTGTTTAATTACATTTGACTGAATAGAATTATTTAGATGTAATAGTTTTTAGCTATAAACAAAATTACAAATGTTGAATTATTAAAACTCAAATTCTTTGTAGATGTTTTGCTTTTGAATTTAACATGTATCTCACTACACCCATTTTCAAGTTTATAAATTTATAAAAAAGATGGTGCATATCATGGAATTGTGACTAATTTGGCAATACAAAACAAAGGAAAAGTGGAACACCATATGCCACATACAATCATGTAAACAAACCATATAAACCAAATAAAACTGAAAAAGTGTGTGTAAGTCTCCAAAAATGTATCAGTCTACAAACATGTACAACCCAAAAAAATCCATGTAATGTATACAGCCATGTAAAGTCATAAAAACAAATAAAGCTGAAAAAGATGTTTAAGTCAAGAAAAGATGCATCAGTCTACATACATGTACAACCCAAAAAATCCATGTAATGTATACAGCCATGTAAAGTCATAAAAACAAATAAAGCTGAAAAAGATGTGTAAGTTGAGAAGAGATGTATCAGTCTACAAATGTGTACAACCTGAAAAATTCATGTAATGTATACAGCCATGTAAAGTCATAAAAACAAATATAGCTGAAAAAGATGTGTAAGTCAAGAAAAGATGTATCTGTCTACAAATGTGTACAACCTGAAAAATTGCATGCAAATCAGTAAAAGATGTAAGTCTCCAATGTGTACAGTCATGAAAAATCTGTATACACCAAAAGGAAATGAAAAGAGAACATCACTGTGTAAAACTAATATAATAATATTGTTTATTGAAATGCAAGTATGTATAAATTATATTAATAACTTCACATGTATATTTTTAGGAAATGAAATTATGCCTTTATGCATTAAACCATGTTTACTTTTTCTGAGGATGTAGTTTGTTTTTATTGTGTATCACACATGACACAAAATATTTCTCATTTTTCTGTATTTGAATATTATCAAAACAAATGAATTTTTACAATGGAAAAATCATGTATATTTACAAAAACAAAGTGTTAACAAGTTAAACTAGGGTTAGGACAATCAGGGTCAATGAAACTTGCCGACATTTTCTTAGGCAAAATTTGACGAAATAATTCGAAAATATCAAAATTTTAACCTCTGACGTCATTTTAAGTTCGGAATTTGCCACTTAATGACTTCACTAATGTTAATGACGTCACTTGACAGAATCAGTGACAATTAATTGGTATAATTACAACACATTCAATGGAATTCATAAAATATTGTTACAATTCATAAGTGACAATCCCTTGAATAATATTTTATTCAATAATATTCATATTTGTGAAGCCATAATGAAGTTATACCCAAAAAAATCGTCCAAAATACGAAATATGCCCAATATTTTATCATCTTGACCATTTAAAGTTACTGATTATAGGTCAAATTCAAACAGATGTAAAATATACATGTACATCACTACTAGGTTCTCATATAGAGCCATCAAATGATAGTTCAGTATACAAATAAATAAATTTAAACACATGTAAAATACACATGTTCTTATATAGAGTCAACTTATAGTTCAATAAAAGTAAAAATAAATCAATACAAACATTTATCACAACTGTTTTCTTATGAAGAATTTAGAGATATGTCATAAATACCATGAGATATTGAGCTTGGTAGTACAAATGTTTCACCATGTAAGATGTAAACCAGCTCCTACATCTGGTTTCTAGTTGTCCAACCATAGTGAATTTCATTCAGATAGAACCATCTTCAGCAGTGCCTCAACATCCTTAATAACTCTGCCAGTGGATTGTACTACATTCTCAATCTCTCATCAAAGTTTGGCATCATTGAAGGTTTGGTATTTGTATTTCCACTGTGTACACTGGGTTTTTTATTAATACCATGTGCCACAATCATATTTAGACACTTCACTTCAGCCAGTAGCTGTTTATTGTGCAGATCAGCTAATACACTAATGGTTGATTTGGTGACTAGCCCACCATGTTTTTACAGGTATCTAGTATCTGATCAAGCTGATTATGTTTCTTCTGTTTGAGTTATTCCTTCCTCCTCAGCGGCAATATCTTAGCTGTTTTGATGGTAGCTAAGAAATCAACCAGTACAATATCAATATTAAATAAAGTCATGAATTCTAACAGTATTTCTGATTTTATTACTTATGATATTATTTATTATATCATATATTTTAATGTATTGGGATAATATGTTTTCAAGACAGAATGACTGAGATTCGTAAAACACTAATCTGTTTGAGCTATTTAGACAATCTGAAGTCATTATATAATGATGACATCACAAAGTAATCTCAATTGGAATCAGACATGGCCTAAATGAATGAAACTAATGAAATTTGTCATTAATTTTTGGGCTTGGCTGACTATCTGAACTACATATTGGTCAGGATCAAACATTTGATGCAAATTACATCACTTTCTGGTAGTGACATTATTAAGTGAAAATTCCGACCTAATGATGACGTCACATGTAAAATATTTTGCCAAATTTGAATTCTGCTTTAAATTTCGCCTAAGATGAAACTCAGCATTTAGGGAATTTGGGAAATAAATAATCTTTGTTCCAACCCTAGTTAAACACTGTACATGTAAGCATTTGAAATTATGGAAAATATTTTTTGGTTGGAAAAAACATGATATGATAACCCGTGATAGCAGTTTGTATTGACACTGCATTGTGTAGTCTTTACATGTAATTGAAAAACATGGAAAATTAGTGTGTAATATTAACAGATGTGTATGTGTGTGTGTGTGTAGTATCCAACAAAATGTTGTAAAATTAGCTGACAATGCATAATCACAAATGTGATGTAATGTATGCAAACATGTGTAAGTGTGTATAATGTGTGATATACCCGTGTATATTAACAAAAAAACATTAGTGATATAAATTAGTCAGTATATCAAAACATGCTGCGAGTGCAAACTAATTTGTCCCCCATGACATGTATATGAATCATTGTACACTAAATTGGTGCGTAATTGTGTTGAATCACTAATTAAAATCCATTAGTGGTGCTGTCAAAAAAAACCATTAGCGGTACTGTCACGTAGGTGAGTCACCAAAATGACTCCGCCATTATCCACTACCTCACGCTCAACCAATCAGAATAAGTGTTATGAACCTGCCTCTCGACCAATTAGAATCAAATTTGCAGGCTGAGATTGCCATGGCCATAACTACTGAGTGCCGATTATTTATGTTATCAGTAGTTTTTTCAAGGGTTTTTATCCACTTAGTAAAATTCTTAGTGGAAGAATTACGTTTAGAAAACCCAACAGATGTAATGCAGTGATCAGAAAAAGGACATTCAGATGAATAAAAATTGTAACATGCATTATTTGATTCAGAAAGCACAATGTAATCAATTAGTGTGGTGCTCGATGAAGTAATTCTAGTTGCCAATGTTTCATTAATCAATTTTAAATTGAAAGTATTTAAGAGTAGGTCCATCTTGGACTGTTCATTAGTGTTAAAATAATTTAGGTTCCTGGTAGCATTAAATCTTTATTTTCAGAACAAGCTAGAGATAATTCATCTTCTAATTGCTCAATGAACTGATTAGTAAATTTCTTGTTAGGACAGTAAGCTACATTTAACAACTGCTTTTTAAAATTCGAATTTTTGATTGGATTATTAATTTCTACCCATAGACATTCGAAATTTGTCACTAGATTACTCTTGATATCATTGCGTTGCTTAGGATTCAACGATTTTGGTATTAGAAATAGAACACCCCCACCCTTTGTTTTACCTAATGGATTGCTGAGGAATCTGTCTCTCCAGAATACCATATATGATTCGTTTTTAAAAGACCATGTTTTCAGGATCGTGACTTTTTAACCAAGTTTCCAAAACTGCAAGTATAATATCATTTGCAAAACTTGAAATAAATTGTTTAAATTCAACATTTTTGCTGCTAAGATTCTGGAAGTTCAAATGTACATAGTTAACAGAATTTTTCCTAAGATTCAGCTTTTGAGAAAAAGATTCATAAGTTAAAATTGGGCCTGGATTATTTTCAATATCATATACAGTTAATAAGAAAAAGTATATAATCACTGTTATTAATTTCTTTTTAAAGCTGATAATGAGTGAAAAAATGTGATTGATTGAGATAAAGAATCGACTACTTTTACTAGGAATGGATGGATTATAAACATGAAGATAGAAAGGCGATGGCAAAAGTAAATTAATTTCATAGGTGTTAAGGGTAACAATAAGATAAATAAAGGCAAATAGATCAATTTTAGCAGTGACAATTAATTGGAGTTTAGGGTTATAGTAATTTTTCCTTAGCCTGGGCGTTTGCAAACAAAAATAAAATAATTCATATGACATAGGTAAAGTAAAGGTTTCTTATCTGTGGGATTAGGTAGCATATGATTAATTAGCGTTGGTTGATTAGCAAGGTAGTGTGGTATCACAAACTGCAGCGGCGTATGATTTTACCCAGGACGGGTGAGCAAGGGGATATCATGGCAGGTTTCTAACGAAAAGTGGTAGTGATCGAGGCGTGAAACTTTCAAAAGAGGGGTTATTTGTCGTCGGGGCTTTGAACTGCATCTCGAAAAAGGATTTAATGGCAGTGACAAATTTTCTAATCCCATACTGTGAAAAGTGAATACCGTCTGTTGAACAAAGGCGACTGCTTACCACTTTGGGACCTAAACAAAACTGTGTGAATAGCTTAAAAATATAGTACTTTAATTTTTCAGATAAGTAAAAAATAATCTTGTTTACTTTTACTACTTCATTGTTGCCTTGAAGCAGTGTGTTGCAAAAAGGTGAGATTTCAATTAGAGAAATCTTAGTTGGACTAAAAATATGGTTGATTGCTTTAATAAGATTAGAAAACTTAGCTGCAGAATTAGTTGGGTCCTTGAGGATATCGTTTCTTCCAATTTGCACAAAGACTGTCTTAATATGTGTTTTTGGATAAAGTTCCAATGTCTGCTGTAGCTCGGATATGGTGGCACCGGGGTACGAGTGTACAGTTATCTCTTTGTTTTTAATTATGTTGCTTGAGCGTAAAAGCCTAAACATGGTGCTACCTAGAATTATGAAATTAATACCTGGTTTGATTTTACGTGGTTTTCTTGGAGGGCGAGAAATAGGATTTTTGCTCGATTCTGATGATTTCTTTAGGGTGCTATTTTTTTATTTGAGAGCTTCTTGTTGTGCGCATGTGCTAATGGTAGACGATGAAGGCGTGTGATCCCTTAGAAATGAGTGCAGCGTGAATAACTTATTTCGACTGAGAGCCAGGAATTGCGCTACAAGTTTGCAGTGCTGATCATCTTTGTTGACGGTTGAGTCTGTGACGACTTTATGTGGGGAGTGGAGAGCATAATCAACTGTCTTGAGAGAAGATATCGCGGCCAATGATAAGATATAAACATTCTATAAAAAAATTCGCCCTATGTGGGACTTGAACCCACAACCATTGGATTAAAAGTCCAATGATCTACCAACTGAGCTAACAGGGCTGGCAAATTCTTATTAAAACTGTTATTTAGTATTAGTCTAAACTTTTTTATGAGGTAAATTTGTATTGATGTCCATGTTAGCAGTTTGAATTTTAATTTTTTTGCAATCAAATGTATTAAAATTTTACCGCAATGTTGTTGATTTTCAAGGAACAGTTGAAATATTTCAGGTTCTCGGCCTATATTAATTTTCAGCACTTGATTGTTGGACTGACGTTATTCCTTTCCTTGCGTTTACATGGTTTTTGCCTTTTCAAACAAAATTACTTGCCTTTGGGATATTTTTTTACCTTTTCGAACAAAATTACTTGTTTTTGGGATATTTTTTGCCTTTTTAAACAAAATTACTTGCCTTTGGAATATTTTTTTGCCTTTTTGAACAAAATAACATGACTTTAGTATATTTTTCTCCTTTTTATGATTTTGGCGAGAATTTTAAACTTTTGGTAACTAAAAACTATTCCGAAAAGATGATATTAAACTAGTAAATGGTTTTGCAAATTATATTGTGTTAAATTTTTGTAAATAGTTTAGAAAAATAATTATAGTTTTTACATCTCTCTACATGTATGTACTAGTTAAAATTAAAACTAAAATATATTTTCTGCTTATTGAGTTGTATAAATTATTTTAAAATTTATACATTACGCCTTTTTATTTTCTGAAGTTAGTACATCTATATTAAAAAGTTTTATTTCGTACAAATGAAGTCGGTTATGTTTAATTTTTAAATTGAAATATCAAAGATATATAAAATGTATTTAAGCATACGTATAGTACTCAAAACAATTAATCTAATTAATATATATTTATAATTGTTTATAAGATTATAAAAACACAACAGCAATCATTAAATGATTTAAACTATATTTTGTAAATTAGGTATTAAAACATTTTCTGAATTCGAAATAGCGTGATTTATAAATATTGAAATAAATAGCATAAATTAAAATTATCAAAAATGCATAAAATGAAATAAATACTTCTTCAAGGCGCTTTTGCTCATTGTATTCAAATATAAAATATGTATCTCGCAATATGCAATTATGAAAACGGATTTAAACTGAATTTTCCCATTAAATGTTTTAAAATCATATAGAGAATGAGAATTTTGAAAAATAAATCTGATCTTGTTAGAGTTTCTAAGGCATAGATTTGGAAAGAATGCCAATATATATAATGGATTTCCAAGTAATTTTCTACTATTTGAGAGTCTAAAATTTTCATTTTTCTTTTGGTGATTTGTTTTGTCCTTTCGAACAAAATTACTTGCCTTTGGGAATATTTAATTTTCCTTTTGGTGATTTTTTTTGGTCCTTTCAAACAAAATTACTTGCCTTTGGGAATATTTAATTTTCCTTTTGATGATTTGTTTTGTCCTTTTGAGGTAGGATATTAAATGTGTACAAACATTATGAAATTTTTATATTATTTTGTAATAACATGAGACAAAGTTAGTAACATTAACTTTTTAAAATACAAAAATAACTTACATTATTGAATGAATTCAACCGTCACCACTTGAATCTTTGTGAAAACTGAATAATGTGCTAAAATGAAGATATCTTTCCGTCATAAGCATTTAACAAAATGCAAACTTCATGACAGTTTTAGTACAAACTTTAAAAAAGTAGAAAGAAAAACGTACATACACTTAAATTCGACATTTCCTTGTTGTATATTCAGAGTTTTTTGTATTTCGAAGCGTTAATGGTTTTGTTTTTATGTATTTTATTTAATATCGCACGTAAATACCCATTTTAAGACATTCTACAAATTACATTATGTAGTTGAACAATAAATTTTACTATTTGCTGAAAAGATTACGCAATATATAGAATACACTTAATAGACATCGTTTGACAAGATGATTTCTACTGCTAATTTATGTCCTCCTGTACAACATTCAAGTTTGTAATAAATGAAAGTTATGTATGAATGTACTGACAAACTCTGCAGAGAAACATTTTTGATTTGTAAAGACGCCCATGTTAAGACTTTTATTAAATGTTTAAGAAAGCCATTTGTTGTTTGTTAATAGTATCCTTTTCCTGTTCACCATCACAATATAAGTTCTGTTAAATATAAAACAATTTCTGGGTAATAACAAGAATTTATGAAATTTAATACTAGTGCTATTATTCAGTTTACATAACAAGTTCATTAACAAAAAAGATATGATTATTTCAATAAACTAGTCCTTTCAATGGTCTAAGACTACAAACGTACACTTTAAAATTATTTTTAGTTTGGCTATGTATTGCATGAATATTCACATCTTTAGCCACCCCTCCTAATTATTCATAAATTATATGTCTGCAATGACTCATCAACTAGCACACGTCAATCAATTTTTATACATGTATGCAAACACTTTTTTTGGTGACAGATTACAAAGTAATCAGTCACAAAAAAAATTTTTGTTGAAACTTGCTTTTGCAATAAATTACATTTTTGTCTTGTCTTAAACACGTATGTGGGTTTTACCACATACGTTTATTAAATTGCGAGTTTTTGCATAAACTAGTTCCGAAAAATTATTTTGCATTATTACCGAAATAAGACATTGCGCTTTTAATGAGTATTATTATCTCTCTGATTCAAACATTTGTTATTAAATTTTACCGAATAAAACAAGTATGTAAAGTAAAAATGTAAACTAAATTAATGTGGTATTTCCAATATCATGTATTTTAATAAAAAAAGCAAGTATGTAAACTAAATTAATGTGGTATTTCCAATGCCATGTATGTTAATAAAAAACAAGTATGTAAAATAAGTATGTAAACTAAATTAATGTGATATTTCAAATGTCATGTATGTCAATAAAAAAAGTATGTAAAATAAGTATGTAAACTAAATTAAGCCACATAAATAAGTGAGTCACATACATTAACAAAATGCAAGTATGAAGTATGTAAAGAAAATAAAACATATAAGCTAAGTTAGTCCACGTAAATAAGCAAGTAAACAAATTAGTTACATTTTAAACAATAGACTGCAAACAATTCTAATCTCATGGGACTTTGACTTATTATGTAATTTCAAAAACGTATATGCACAAAAAAATTGGCTACATTTTAAACAATAAACTATAGACAAATGTATTTGCCAACAAATATTACAACTAAACAGAATATATTCCAATGATGTTAGATATACACCCCATCAATATACACGGTCAATTATTTATGTAATATGTATAAAACAAATTGGCTACATTTTATACAATATACAAATGTGTTTGCCAACAAATATTATAACAAAAGAGAATATGTTTCAATGACGTCAGAGGTACACAGATGGCCAAAGTATACAATTCATCATATCCATGCCTGCCTGCGACAAAGGTCAATTTGTGCTACAAACTTCTGCCCAATTCATACTACTGATGTAGTGTTACAAAAGCAAAATAATATTTTTAAATTCTTACGAATTCTTGTGAATTTTTCTTTGTTCACAATCACTAAATTCTCTTAATTTTATAAATAATCCATTTAATATAGTTGCTATTAATTTTTAATAATTTCACCATTTTCGTTTCTTATAGTTGGAACTTCCAAAAATTTTTTGTTGTGGAAAAACTAGAAATGAATTTCCATTTTTGTGAATTGTTTTTGTTTTCAAAAGACTGCTTCAAAAAATATTTAAATCTTGTCGACGTTGATTAGCTACTTAGTTTCTTATGTTCTTATATTCAATAAAGTTTGCGATATCATTATCCTTACAGTATTTTATATACGCTTCATAATTACTGATGCTTTCACCGCGAGCAGTCAGTCCTTGCAAGCACACTGTACTTACCACACTTAACGCTACTTTGCTCATTGCGTTACCTGAAGAGGAGTTAAGCAAAACTAAGTTATTAGCTCCTCTCAAGAATCTCAGCAGAGATGAACTAATTATCCTGTTCAACATGCTAGTAGCCATTAAAGAAACTCCTTCGGAATCCACCAACAAAACTGCTCAAGTAACTCCAGAAATTAATCATGTGCCATCTCAAACACAAAAGAAGATACAATGCCCAAAACACTTGAGAGCAGAAGCTGAATTTCTTGCCATCAGATCATCAATGTACCGTCATCTGAAAGCTCCGGGATTACTAAGAACTTCTCTATGTGTTTATTTGTATATGGGAAGACATAGCTGATTTAATTCCACTTTATCCCGAATCGAGTAATATAAAGAGAATTCTCATTACAATAGGAAGAAACGACTTAATGCAAAAGAAAGAAGATTTTACAGATAAGTATAAGAAATTAATTAATGTTATTAAAACTAAATTTAGTTCAGCTAAATTTTTCCTTGGTGAAGTTGCTCCTTTTCCTAAGGATGAGGTGTTAAACAAAAAATCCACTGAACTAAATTTACTTATTAAACAAAACGCCAAGCTGTTAAATTATACTGTTTTCGACAACTCTAACTGTTTTTATTTAGGATCTTCTGTTGAGAGAAGTTTATTCACGAAAAATGGAATCCACTACATTAAACAAGGTTATGCAACACTTGCACAGTCCATCAAATTCTTTTTTAACATGCTGCCAAACTGCGTATTTAATCAGTGATTACATGATGAAAAGACCTACACCACCAGCTCAAAATACTTTATCGTACCATTTCCGCCTCAACACGGGTTCTCAAATCCATGCCAACCATTTTTACAAATGCCGCCCAACACCTTTGAACAATCCCCACCAAAACATGCTTTACTTTCACCGCTAATAAACATGCGACAGTAGTAGGGAAATTCCCGGTTCCATATATGCAGTTTTCTGAAAATGATCATTTTTCAATAACTATTTAAACTTTTTTATTGATTTTGATAAGAAAAAAGGTGTTTTTTATAAATTCAGGATTTTAAAGCCAGGGTAAAAAAATACGCCATACCTATATAGATCATTATTCAATTATACCCCCCCTTTAACAATGCACCAATATGTTTTTTCAGCAATTTTTTGCATTTTTTATAAAATCTGCCTTTTACAGACATCACAATGTTTTCAAAACCTGTCAGATGTCCTAACAAAGGGTTTTTCTTTAAGAAATTACAAGTATTATTAATAGCATAACAATAACCCCTACCCAATCCATATTTATTGTAAAGTCGACCATAACTGTCGTGGAGAATAGAATGTGTATGACAATATTGGATACTTCCAAATAAATATTCAAATAGGTTTGTTAAACATCCTTCTCCTGGATCAATCAAACTGATTTCCTGGTTGAGTTTATCTAATATATCACTTATAGAAATGTTCTTTTCAAAATTAACCATATAAAGATGTTGGTACGCTAAACAAGACTTGAGAATCACAGGATTTAACTTAGGATAATTAAATTTTTGTATTTTAACGTGATGTGATACATATTTTGTAACTTCTTTTGGACTGGTTAATTCACGTTTCCTTGTTTCATTAGAACAACCCATAGATTGCACTCCATAAGTTTTTTCATTTTCTCCTGTTTTGGTATTATTACCTGTTTTCAGTATAACTGGTTCACTTACAATTTGAACTCTTTTACTCATTTCTATATAAGAGATTAGAAAAAATTAATTTCAATAATTTGTTTTAGGAAGGAAATATGTCAAATTTTGTAAACTAATCCATTTTATAGGCCCTGTGACACTTGCAAACAGCCTAAACGGACCATTCTCATGTGAAATATCACACCGAATTACACCATT
>CABFPE010000588.1:309649-336885 GCA_900660155.1 Hofstenia miamia
TATAAAATTTCTTTTACTTGCTGCTTGTATGTTAATTTTGAGTCAATAGTTATACCAAGATATTTGAAGGATTCTTTAGGGGAGATTGAGGCGTTATTAAAAGTAAGTGAAGAATTGGGTAGGAATACACTTTTCCCCTGAGGATTCAAGATGCAAAATTCAGTTTTTTCTCTGTTGTTGTTTAATTTGTGCATGTTGAAATATTTACTCAATTTTTCACAATTTTGTTCTACATCATTTATTGCTTGATTTAAGGATGTATTTCCACTAAAAATGCATGTATCATCAGCGTATTGAATCAAATGACAATTCGTATGTTGCTGCATGTCGTTTACATGTATGTTAAAAAGTAGTGGTCCAAGAATGGTACCTTGCAGTACCCCATTTTTTATAGATAGCAAATTAGAGAAAGTATTATTTAATTTGATGCACTGAATTCTATTAGTTAGATAACTTGATATTAATTTAATGCTACTTTCAGAAAATCTTAGCTTTTCTAATTTCTTATATAAGATATCGTGATTATTAGAGTCAAAAGATTTTGAAAGATCAAGGCAGGCCACTGCAACAAATTTGTCAGAGTCAAGAGATGCACACCAATTTTCGGTAGCATACAAAAGAGCATCATCAGTTGAAAAATTCTTGCAGAAACCAAATTGTGTTTTTGACATTAATTGGTGTTTTGAAAGGTGGTCACTAATTTGATTATGTAAGAGACGTTCGAAAATTTTACTTATTGGCGAAGTAATTGAGATCGGCCTATAATTAATAGCTAAAGTTGCATCTTTCTTTTTGAAAACCGGAGTAATATATGCTTGTTTCAAACGATTTGGAAAATTGTTCTGTTTTAAGGATTCATTGAAGAAAAAATATAAAGGCTCAGCAATTATAGAGGCAGTTACTTTTAATATCCAGGAAGGAATTTTAGATGGACCACTAGATTTATTGGGTTTTAGTTTATTAATTGCTTTAATCATTTCGTATGTAGTAGAAAAACGAAAAATGAATTCGGGTATTTTATTATTAATATTTGGTGATTGATATTTGATATAGGGTCCTTTAAATTTTCCCAAGTAAACAAATGTTTGGTTTAGTACATTAGTAATGTCAAAATCATTTGTAAATGAGTTCCCATCCGAGTCTCTAATCTCCTCAATGATTGTAGATTTAGATTTTGCAGTGTTAGCAATCTCATGAATGAGTTTCCATTTAGACTTTTGGTTTGGTAAAATTTTGAATTCATTTTTAATATATTTATTAAAAGATTTACGATTTTCAATATTTGATAAATTTCTTGCTTTTTTATAAGCTAAGAAATTTTCGCTAGATTTTGTCAATAAGAAATTTTTAAAAGCATTTTTCTTTTCAATAATCAATTTTTTGGATAAATCAGTTAACCAAGGTTTAGATTTGTTATATTTAGAGGCACAATTTTTAAAATTTTTGTTAATTAAGATCTTCTTTTCTGGACAGAAAATATTAAGGTGTTTTTCAAAGATTGAAATGAAATTTTCCATCATAGAATTAGTATCTTGTGCATAATACACTTCATGCCAATGTTCAAAAGTCAGCGATAATTTTAGTTTTTCAACATTATGATTATTTTTTTCCCGAATTGTGGTCCCTTTCCTAACTATTGAATTTACTGGTTTCATTGTTATAAAGCTAATGGAAGTAATGCAATGATCGGAGAAAGGACATTCAGCTGTAAAATATGTAAGTTTTGAAAAATCATTATCTGACATTAAGAATATCTGTGTAAGTAATTGTCTTGAGCCTGGAATGGAACCTGTTAATCTTTTTTCTTTAACACAGTAAGTTAAATTTGTTGTCATCTTTATAAATAAGAAGTGAAATTAATTTCACCCTTACTTATATAATGAAGATTATTAATTATGATACTCCAAAAGTGAAAAATGACAAACCACCAGTAAATTTCTTACCAGAAAGCTTTAGAATGCTTATATGTGGAAAATCAGGATGTGGAAAAAAAAATTTATTAATGGATATGATTTTAAGATCTCTTATATATTATGATAAATTATACATCTATACTAAAAATTTTCATCAAAAAAAATACAAAATCTAATTAAGATAATGAAAAATATATCAAATCAAGTAGGTTATAGTGTTTTGGAAATATTACCAAAAAAATTTCTAAAAAACACTAATGAGTTCTCAACAACAGGTAGAAAAATAGTTATCTTTGGAGATCTTGTAAATGCCCCAGAAAAGACACAGAATAAAATTGCAAATCATTTCACTGATGGTTGTCATCAAAACATATCAACAATCTATATTTCACAATCATATTACAATGTTCCAAAGAAAATAAGGACAAATTGCACACACATGGTTTTATACACTCCTGTTGATAATCGTGATAAAAATTCAATTGCTAAGGATAATTCTTTTAATCCAGACCTTTTTGAAAGTTTGTCTAATTATGACTTTCTTTTTGTGAACAAAGAAAAGAAGACAGTACATAAAAACTTTAATGAAACTTTCCAATTAGCACACAGCAAAGTGTCCTTTACTTTAGGAGTTAACTGACAACATGTTCTGTATTGCAAAAGATGTGGGTCAAAAATATTTTCTAAAATAATTATATAATAATGGATTATGATGAATATAGAAAACTAGTAAATCTTGAAGATGAAGTCAGTAAGCAAGAAAAAAAGCTTTTACAACAAAAACGTGACTACATTAACCAACAAAATGAAGTTCAGTACAACTTACAAGAAACATACAAACCTATTACAAAAACTATTTCAGATCAAGGAGATCTATTAAAAGATCAAACAAATGTCATTAAAGAAAATCTAAGGGATCAAACAAATGAATTAGTTCAAATGAGAAAGAATCAAAGGCAATTACAAGATGCAATAGAGGATTGGAAGCCATATAATCTTAATAATCTACAACAGTTAGAAGATGAAAGTTCTCTTGGAGATGACAGTTCTCTTGGAGAAGTAGGAGCAAAGGCTCCACAACTTGAAACCAATTTTGATGTAGATGTTCTAAATAAATATAGCTTAACTTTACCAAATGAACTTAAAGCAATCAATGATTCTGGAAGAGAAGAAATAACTGTACAAATAAATAAAATTATAAATGATAATGGTCAATTAAAAAGAAGTTTAACCAAAGGAAATAAAATATTAAAAAAGGAATATCTCTCATTAGAAGATGTAATAGGTCAATTTGAAAACAAAATAAATAAACAAAAAACGAAATTAACATATGATGAACAGGCAAAATATGAGTCATCTATTGAACAATACAATGAAGTTGTTGATAAATATAATGAAATCAATGACAAATATGATGAATTAGAAAATGATAGAAAAGAATTAGATAAATACAGAAATTTTATAAAAATTATAAAAGAAAGTACTCAATTGGTTGACTCTCATGAATCTATGGATGGAAATATTCAAGGAAAAGGACTTATGGGTAGAGATACTCTTCATAAAATTAAAAAGAAAAAGAAATCTTTTCTGCTTAAAGTTCATGACAATATGTTTTGAATTACATTTATAGATTTGGATAAATTATATAGAGAATATATTTTGGAAGCTTACTATGTAGATCAAAATGGTATGCCTTATGGAAAACCAATTATTTCTGAACCAATTGATCAATACTTCATAGATCTTTTAACACAGAGATATAATAAAAAACAAGATAAATACACTGAAAAGTCTTAGAGTGTTTAGGAGTCTGGTGAAACTTGCTGGAGTTACAGGCAATCGAAAAAATCAAAAAGTTAAAAAAATAATTAAGGGTCAAAGTGTTTTCTACTACAATGATCCTTCACAATTAATAGATAAGATATTCTTTATTCAGATAATATTTTCAATTACAAGGCTGGTTATTATCTGAATAGCGTCAAAAATGATTACAAATCACTATATTTACAAAAAGACTACAAAATCTGTTCTGTTCAGGCTATGGATATTAAATGCGCGTTATTGTATAACCTTTATTGTAAATTTTGAATCCTAACTATGATTTACACAAAATGAATTTTTCCTTCAACAAAAATGCTTTATATTTTTTTTAAAACATATTTGCACTCAAAATTATTTTAATTTCATTTGGTAGTCTAATCCAATTGCGAATTGCAATTTTTTTACGAAATTTAATGCTAGTATTATGATTAGTTCTTATATTGCTCTTATGAAAAAAGTTTGGAAATGATATTGAATTATAAGGAGGTAATTGATTTGTTATTTTAAAAAACTTTATAAAAATATTAAAAATAAAAAGTTGATTTGGAAACAGTATGGATGACAAAATGTAATTTCTTGATTTGGAGAAGTTGTTCTGCCAAACATTGAATGCCCATTTTAATCGTATTGTAAGTCTTTTTACTAATGATTCATTTAAATTTGAAAAAAGTGTATTTGCATAATTAAGGTGACTCATGACTAAACCATGAAATAATTGAATCATTGGCAGAGGGTAAATGTTCAGCTACGCGTGATATTGTGTTAATACCCTTTGCCTTGCGTTTTAAGAAATTCTTCTAGTTGCATATCTGAACGAACCATATTTCGCATACCGTAGTTCGATAAATTCGTATCAGCTTTAATTCCAAAAAATTTGAAAAAATAGCATCCGTTAAAATTATTTGTCTGCCATTTAGAGTTGATTAACTCCGTGAGAATAAACTATTTTCTTGAACTAATTAATGAATCTGTCCGATAAGAACTATTTTAGCCGAAAATTTTAATTCCTATTTATGATATCAACGAAGAAATTTAGTATTTAAGGAAAAGACCACACCAAATCGGACATTTAAAATCGAAATGTTATACTTAAATCATAAAACTCCAACATGTACGACAGGCTAAATCTTGCTAAATCCGGTATATCAAATATATTTGCATTAACGATCCAAAATTAAGATAATTTAAATGACTAAATAGAAGAGAAAATTGAGTTGTACTTCCAAAGCAAATACAAAAAATTTCTTCATGCTAAAACATTCTGTTAAAACAGAATAAAGCTTATTGTCTCCGCTAAACAATATGATTCGAAAGCTATCTGACATGATATTTGTTTTGGTAATGTGTATAGAAAAGAATGACAAACAATAAATGTTTAATAAAACTTTACAAATTTTCAGGAAAATTGCGATAAATTTAATTAAAATACCATCTATAAAAACGCAATATACACAGATTTTAATAATTTACTTTACAAAAATATTGTCAACAACAGTGATATGTTGAGTGGATTTGAAATACAAAATTAATTGGAATAGAAGAGACATTTATTCGCTATCAGTGATGAATCGGTTGCGTTTCACATTGTCAATGATAGAGAGAAGATCGTAATTTGTTTCAAAGAATTTAACTACGCAGTCTTCTAATAGCACCACAGCAACGATTTGATCAAAGCTTATTGTCCAATCAGCGTCGTATACATTGCTGTTTAACGCTGGAGGAGGTTGGTCTAAAATACAAAAAGATCAATGCTATTTTATAAGCAAAAGCAAATATTCCAAAAACCCAAAATTTAATTTAGTTCTGACAATAATTCATATTTATGTGAAAATCAAAATTTTTAAAGACTAACTTTTCAGTTCACTTTTTTTCCATTTATAATGCTTCAAATGCACAAACATGCATACTGATTATTTGAAATATAAAGAAAATCAGTTTTAATAACATTTTCAAAGTAAGGAAAAATAAAGGAAATGTGGGCACTGTATACAAAAGTGATCCAACTCATGCAAGCTTTCTTTTCTATCTACAAAACAGAGTTGGAATTGGGCTGAGCCTAAAGTTGGCTCGGGCTGGGCCGGATTTTCAACATAGCCGAACAATTGATATTTTGAAGTGGGCATTGCTGGGCTTTGGCCTAAACTGCATTGGGCTGGACCGGGCTTGGCCCAAAAAATCGGCCCAATTCCAACTCTGTCACAAAATTTAGCAAACACGAAATCATCGAAATGGAAATTATCTTAAAAATGAAGTAAATAATAAAACGCTTAGTAGTTGAGACCAAAGTAGTTAAAATAAACAATATTGTTTAATTATTAAATATGAAGCCCTATTCACTGAAGACAATGCGATTCTTGCCAAGTTTCATAAGCCATAGTAATAATATTGACAACGCTTAAAATGGTTAAGCATCTGTCAGACAGCAACCTATAAGAGCTAAACCATTTATCTGAATTGGCTGTAACTCAAAAGATCTATTGGCTGACAGCAAATGAATCACAATTAATTGATTGTGACTCAAAGTTTTTATCATTAAATATGCTCTATAACCAAAATTTATTATCATGACATGGAATAAAATGTTGTTCTTTAAACTTAAAGAGACAACACGTGATATTTGTTTTATAAACAATTAAATTTTTGCAAATACAGGAGTTGATTAATTGGGTACACGAGTAAATCAAGGAAAATAGTAAAAAAACCATTCCTGCAGCAAGTTTATAATAGCAGTACAAAAAAGATGTTTTTTAACAAATTTTGAAAAAAAGATCGTTATGGCAGACATTAGAATAATGACTGGACTCCAATCTTCATCTGGTTCCAAAATGATTAGGATTTCCAATTGCTACAAAATATAATAAATGATACGTTTCTCGCACTTTTGCATAGAAACACTTGAATTTCACTGCCAATTGAAGAAAATTCAAAACATTCCTTTAAAAAGTATTAAGCTTAGTAAGTACAATTTCTTATATAAAATAGTTTATATGATAACGTGAAGCTTTGAATTACCGAGTTGAAAATAAAAAGACGATATAAAACACAAAGTATTGTACACTTTGAAAAATAATTTCCAAGCGGAAATTGAAAAAACCTGAACTAGAAGATTGATGTCTGAAACGTTTGCCAACGTCCCCAATCTTCAAAAGATTAGCACCAACAGAATTGACTGCGCAGGAAGCACTTTGATCACCATCACCAACAGATGATGAATCAGAGACCAGATCATACAATGACTTCCAGAACTGGATAAACTGTCCCTGATTCATTAAAATAAGGCCACTTGAGTTTTTCCCACTAAAATTATCCATTAAACTAATGCAATCGACCATCACTAATTTCAATAAGACTTATGAAGGTAAATCACTGATTGAACTTCAAATTTAGTTCAAACCGACATACCAGAAATACGCAATTTTAAAATTTCTTGCCTTTGAAAAACACTGGAAAAAGATGATCATTTTTCATGCATTTCCTCAATTTCATTTCCTACAATCGCGGAATGAGACTGTAATAATCAGACTGCTTAATCAAAATTACTCATCCATATACATACAGAAAGTATAGATATTTCAAGAACTGATTGATCAAACTTAATTTAAACTCGAATTACTTTTGCACATGCGCTAAAAATCAAATAAAAATATTGTAACCAAACAAAAGTAAGAAATACTTCAGTCAATTCTCAGCTAAAGAAAGTCTATTGTTATATTTTATGAGCATGTCATTATTTATTGCACTAGATGAGTAAAAGTAATCCATCACCTAGGAGAACCTAAGGAGAGATCTGATTGCTGCAATTGCTCAATTTCCGATGGCCGTCGATTACGAGCATTCAGTTGTGAGGAGGTATCATCTAATTGGCACCCAGACGTATTTGAATTATCAGCTTGATTGAAAGAATTCATTGTTTCAAAATGATCTTCATATTCACCTAACGAACCTTCACCTAGACATGGGATTTTCATTATGTAGACGCACATATCACTAAGTTACCTATTTCTTCCTTAAAAAACTCATCAGCTTCAACTCCTACTGCTGGACTTTGATTTTCAATGAGATCTTCTGGTCGCAATGCAGGCTCGATATGCATTTTGAACAATAGCCTCAATCGCTCTACACTATCTCCTCGGGTCATAAAAGCCAATTGTTCACAAAACTGGGAAAAGTTTACTAGATTGTCATTGTCATCGGAGTCCGCCACTCGAAAAGAGCGCAGAGCCAACTGATCGGCAAGTGAGCATTGGCACCAAGGTGAGAGCGCTTTCATTAAATGACGATAAGCTCGAAAGTTCACCTGAAATTACATACAATTTGTTAATTACGATTTATCTAACTCTATAAAGTAGAACATAACAAAATTTATAAGAAAGATTTCGCATATATGTAATGATTTTGCTGAACTACCTAGCAAATCTCTAAAGGAGCTTTCAAAACCAAAGAAATCATTTTTTGCATTTATATTCATATTTTGGAAACAAGACAACATTGCATTTAAAATATGTGGAAATAATTGTATTTTATAACGAATAGTGCTTGTGTTAATAAGAAGGTCTTCCTTAATATTCATAAAAAGCTCAACAATAAGAAATTATGATTTCTGTTTTGTGTTTTTTGCTGCCTTGGGGTACCCGATATAGGATTTCTAGTAAATTTAGATAACACTACAAATAACAAATTTATTGAAACAACGATGCACTGGTAGCCTATTAATGTACGATGGAACACAAAACGTATGAAAATTAATGACCGAATGATTCCTTGGTCGTTTATAATTTAATTAAAATTACTTATTTCGTATTGGTTGATATCACAAGCGTTCAGTAATAAATTAATTTAGTCTTAAAAATTCATGTAAGTAAAAGAATATAACAATTGAAATTTTACTTTCCAAAGTTTGCAGGAAACATTAAAACTTTGTTTTAAAATATTAGAATAGTTAAGAAATATTTACCTTACACTGAACACAGAATGGATCATTGCGATCGTATGCGTCTCGAGGAGAGAGAGACGACCAAAAGAAGCCAGCAAGATGCTCCTCTTTAAATATTCCATGAAGAGCATCTAGTTCTGCAAGAGTGAAATAATTACCCAAGACTTCGGATACATTGCGCAGAAGGGTGCGCTTGGTGCTATCTTCCAAATCTTGAATAACAGTAAGTTTATTACGAAATCGCAATCTCTCAATTTCTTCATTAGTGATTCCAGAAAATAGATGCATTCCCTAGGAAACGTTCATAACAACGAATTGTGTACAGTTTTCTTACCTTTCGCACTATAGAATGAACATCAACTTTCTTTTTCTTCTTTTCTTCCACAGCTGTTTCCATTAGGTTCTTCTTTCGTGGAAATTGAATTTCGCGGTTGCATATAAGCGAAAAGTGATCAGCAAATACGGTTATAACTTCCGATTCATCTGCACATGCAGCAAGTGCTTCTTTATTCCATTCAATAATTGACAAAGCAACCTAATCAAATCATTTGAAAATTGTGTATATTTTTTATTAATTCATTTACTAAAAATTATAAGGCCCTAATAAACATTTTTTGCAATATTTCTAAGAAAGAATAGATCACTCACATAAACATCATGTTAATTTAGTCAATGAAGATTATATTTAGAAATGAATTATCATATCAAATGATTCTATTGTTGTATTGAAAATATAGCAACAGCCTTTTCATTGGTTGTTGATTTGTACCAATACCTGTAGATTTTATAATAATAACTTCAAATCTGCTGTCAAAATCACTTGATTTGATATGCGTGGATGGAATGTTTAGTGAAATCTAAACTAAAACCAAGAATTTGTGGAAAAAATTGCATTACCAGAAATTCTGTCAAGTCTCTTTGAGGTCGATACAGCATAATTCGTCAAAGCACAACCCAAGGATTATAGGCCAAACAAAAACCAAGATTATAAAAAAAACGATGTGAAATTTTAGGGTAAAAAAATTCAAGGAGGAAAATTCAAGGCCCTCAAACAATCTAAAAGAACCTACCCTCCCTAAACCTAACTCTAGCCCTAACCTAAACTCACCATTTTCGCGCCTTGAATTTCCCAACACTGAATGTTCCGCTTGAAATTGTATCAACTTGAACTTCATCTTGAAATTTTCAGGCACTGTTAAAAACATGGGACTGCACTAGCAATAAAATGATCACAGCAATTAAAAAATTCCCGCGTGCTTTATTTTCGCAAAAATCAAACTTGACAATTCTTATGGAACACAGTGTTTTCAATAGATGTGCGCGTACAGAAATATTGTTTAATTGAGAAGCAAACCACGCATTATAATGTATAATTAAAAGACTATTCTTAGAAGTAATTTAAGAAAAATTATAGCAATAGCTTTATGAAGAGATGAAGAGGAGTTTTTTGAAAATTGGACTGAAATAAATGACTGGGAGAGAAGAATCAAGCTATTGTTTAGCATAATTATTAAATACCAGAGCTTTTATTTTAAGAAACTGTTTTTGTGTCTAGTGCGCAGTATCAATTCTCATATTTCGAATGTAGTTTAGCCTACATATACGTGGTTAATCAAATTTTTAAAGATGCAAAAAACATATTTTCTCATATTATCATGACACTGCTACAACAGATGAGACAAAAATTTGTATTTACAAGTTAGTCTAACTAATTAAAATAATTGATCAAATCACTGCAAAATTGCGAATTCATTCGAAAAAAACTTCGTAGAGTGTTCATATTCATCACACAATGTAGAATCGCTTTCTTTTTGGTAATTCAAATATTATTGTCTCAATGAAATCCATTTTAAAATAAGGATTGAGCAGATAATCACCAGTGGGCGAATGACAATTTTAATAAACTATTTAATTTTAAAACTAGTTAGTTGTTAAATTAAAAAATCTTCAGTGTGCGATTAGCCTTAATGGTAAAGACTTTTTAATGTATTTAATCTCATGAAATTGGTCAGCTTGATTGCTAAGCAAACAGACAGAATGTAAACAATTACGGTATCTTCACGACAGAATGGCATGAGCGTCTTTCTACACGAGTCATTTCAACAAGATATGCGATATAAATGCTAAATCTCTAACTCAGATTCCAAAGGCAATTTTTTAGTTTGGAGCATGCACTAAAAATCGTTAGCGGTAGTTTAAAATGTATACAATTGACCACAGTTTAATAACAGCAATATACTTGAAATATGACTTTGGCCCCATTGCAAAAGAAACAATCCATAATGTGGACGGCACAATCAAATGGCATCAGAGAAACGAACAGGGTCATGAACCAAGAGAGCGAAACATTGGAAAGAACATTTAAATCACTGAGCTTTGAGTACAGTGTCGGCATGTACTCGCGGGTAAGGTTGTTCAATACTCCTAGATCTACAAGACCACCCAAGACTTTACTATTGTAGTAATCTGGTAATAGGCGTTCGCATAACGAAACCAGTAACCAGAAAGCGTCTTCCTCAGAACAGTAAAGCAGTAAAACTGAACCGACGATGTTCATTGCCTAAAATTCAGTTACATTGCACAAACTAATAATAGGCTGTCATAAAATAAAATATTTCATTACATTGTACATAATTGCAGAACTCTTACAAAAAATAGCGGATTTCTAGAGAATTGCGGAGAAAACTGACCTGGCAATAGCCAATATTAGGATTTCGTGCAGCATACGCAACTAATATACGACGCAAGGCAGCTATACCAACATTAGACTGAAAAGCGGGATGTTCTGGTAAGGATCGGTGCAAATCTCTTTCGATTTCATCGGCTACAAGAGTTGCCTTGCCCAAATTCTGAGAGAGTAATGAACGATAGTAACCTGGATTCGATTCTTTGTCCAAAACAGCTCCTGATATTACCATCCACATCTAAAATATATTTGATAAATGATTCCGTAATACAAGGTGAAGTACACACATTAAAAAATCTGAAAATGCATTTATTAGAACACTGCAATATAAATATTGCAAATTAACGATTAACAATTTGTTGATGTTTTATGTTTGTAGCGGAATATAGCAAAGAAAATGAAAAAGATAAAAAATAGTAGAAAATATGAGCATTCGACAAGAACTCACATTAGATACAGTAACATCGTAGGATAAAAACTTTAAATAAAAAAATGAGATATAACTCATTTTGTACAATGGACTTGGTTAGTACCAATGTATCAAACTCGGAAGAAATCCGATATGCAATGGTTTACAAAAACTGCTATTGTTCTCCTGATTATCACACTTCGATTGAAATTACCTACCATTTGTAAGAACAACGTAAAAAGTTTTCAAAAATATGGTGAATTACTTGTCTATTACATACTGGAAAAAATCATACTTTTGCCTGGGAAATTCTCTCCATTATTGTACTAATTTCGCTAAATATGGTATAATTCGTTGATTGATTTCTGGTCATCAGAAATATTATGATGTTTGAATTTATTGTAATAGGATCGGTATTTCCAATACAAAATTTTTAGAGGCGCAAAGTATTTTCATTAAAATCTATCATTTATATTTATACAATTATTATAAAAATATTATACCAAAAACTTATTTTCAAATAATTGTGTGTAATAATAATAAGAATAAAATAGAATTTTACCTTACAGAGTGGGTATAACAAAAAATAAAATAAAAAATTTTACAAAAGAGTATAGATTACTTAACACTAACTAACTTTATTTAGTGTGAACTGTGAGTACAGTGCAACATATTATATACAATTTTATATACAATATTAGATGAATGACAGGAAAAACATTTACAAAAATGAAAGGAGTCACATTTAAAAGATATTCCATTAATAGATATAGAGCTTTGAAAATAAGATAAGAGTTGTAGCTTGAAATAAGAAGGGTGAGATCATAGATTTATGTCAAGATATTGGATTATAAAATTAGCAGGAGAAATTATTCGATAAAAGAAATTGGCAGTGGAAATAGATTTGTGAATTCTGGGAAGATGAAACGTAAGATTAGAAGAGGATCTATTGCCACACAGTGAAAAAGAGAATTTAACATAATCAAAAATATCGAAATCATAGCGTCCTATGAGAAGTTTATTGAGAAATATTAAGTCAAGAAATTTTAGATAAAGTGATATTGGAAGGAGTTTTCATTTAAGTAGAAGATCAATTTTAATTGCAGAAGTGCGATTGAGAGACCAGCATTGAGAACAATAACAGAAACTAGAAAGACAATATGATTTAAAGAGTTAATTTTGTGTGACTATTTGAAGAATTTGGGATGGAGGATTTAAGTAAATATAAAGTAGATGCGAATTTCTTAATCTTAGAAGATGCGTGAATTGTCCAGGAGAGAGAGTTTGAAATTTTGAATTCCAGGTTACGTACATTGGGTTTAAACGCGACTTGGTTATTGTTAAGAAGAATATTAGGAGGATTGTAAGATTTGGCTGAATTGAAAAGAAGAGCTTCAGTTTTAGAATAATTAAATGGAAGAGAGTTCAAGGAAGACCAATCCATGGCAAACAAACAAGAATTTTGAAAAGTTATAGAAGATGAAGAGAATATGCGCATATCGTCAGCATACAACATGCAGTTTGCTCCGCAAGAAGCAACTGAAGGAACGAAGTCGTTGATAAATAGAGTGAATAGAAGAAGACCGAGAATGGAACCTTGTGGTAAGCCTGATGAAACTGAAAGTTTAGAAGAGATACTATTTTGAATTCTTACAACTTGTTCACGGTTAAAAAGATAGCTAGATATAAGATTTACAAAGGTGGAATCAATACCAAGATCTTTTAGTTTATTAACAAGAAGTTGATGAGAAACCTTATAGAAAGCTTTTTTGAAATCAAGATAGATAGTGTATAGTGGAAGTTTTTTTTATCTAAGTGAGAGTAAGCAGTGTCTAGAATTTTATAAGAGATGAGAAATAAATCCGAACTGAGACGAAGAAATCATAGGTCGAATAATTGGGTAAATGGCATTGAAAATAATTCTTTCAAAAATTAAGGAAAGATGCGAAAGAATGGATATTGGTCAGTAAGATGAACAAAGATTTTTAGTGAGATTTTTTCCACTTTTAAAGATTGGAACAAAAACAGCTATTTTCCAAATACTTCGATAACATGATGATATAATAATAGAACGAAAAAGGTGATATAATGGATCAGAAATTGATGATGCAATATTATTTTTAAGTAGTAAAGGAGGAAGTTCATCATATGGAGTAGAGTGAATAGAAATCGAGTCAAATATTTTGAAAATTGAATTCGGAGTAAATAAATCAAGTATAATTTCTGTAAGATTGATGGTAGCTTCAAAATTACAAGTAGAAATAGTATGGGCCGGTGAAGAGTCTGATGGAGAAAACACAGAACAGAAATATTCGTTAAATAAATTGGAAATTTCAAGTGGTGCAGTAGCAAAGGTGTTATTAAATTCTAGGACGAATGGAAGCGACTTAGTCTTAGAGAAAGTTCAATAAGATTGTGAGCTTCATTGACAGACAATCGTGAAGAAATCTTATTCAGAAATACCGCTTTATCTAGTTCTATTGATATATCCAGGTCCTTAGATGCTGCAAGAATACGATTTAAAAGGATGAACAGAGCATTTATTAAGAAATTGAAGTCTATTAGAGATATGAACGGAATGAGAATAGAAAAACGGCAAGAGTTGTAGACATTTCCGTTTCCGTGGTGTGAACAAAAGTTTACCAAGATGAATTGCATCATACAGAGGGAAAAGCAAATTGTAATGAAATACAATAGTCTGCATTAAGCGGTGGAATATTTTTATAGAAAACTTCTTTTTAATCGAATAATCCCATATTAAGTTGTTTTTAATAAAAAAAGTACTCCTTCCTTTCTGCAGATTACTTTTTATACTTTGTGCGAGAACGCTTAGAAAGGGACTTCGATGTAAATATATGTAAAAAAACTTATTAGAATTATTACCTCTCCTCTTAAAGACTGTGGCAGACCTTGTAAAATTAGACTGCGACATTCATTGCTTCGATACATTGAAATACCGCGACCATATTCATTAAAATGTTCGTTCCACTTTTCCACCTTTTCATTTTCGATTTCCTGAAGGCGCATTATGACTTTCTGTGATTCTTCTAAATCTGGATTCTTGAAATAGTCCTTCCAATCAAACAAAGTCATCAATGCCGGCTGAAGAGTTAAAATGTTTTCAGCTGTTCCCAGGTCTGACTTATTATTCTAAATAAAAAACAATCATTTTAATAAAAACAGAACGAAAAATATTTCGAATTGTACGGTATACAAAGTCGGTCAACATAATAATTTTAGCAAATGAATTACTAAATTTTAGATTGATAAACTACTGTGCTTAATATACACTATGGATTTTGAAGGAAAGAAAACATTAATCACATCTTAAAATAAACGAAAATTTGAATTATGTTAAAATATTACTTTACGCGCCCATGCAAGATAAAATTTAACTACAAAATATCAAAACTGACATGGATGAATTTTAAACACCAATATTCCAAATATTCCTACCCAATAAAGCACAGTTTCAGCGCACATTTTTTACTTTTAGAAGCAGAGAATTTACAAGCTAATATATTTAACCTACTATTTTGAGTAATTAACGCCAAAATTACACCTGTTAATGCAAAAATTGCAATTAGCATGTAAAATGTTTAACAAAAGCTCGCATAAATGGTGTTTATAACATTTATTGATAACCACGATATCTTAAAAATATAACCGTTATATCAGATGAAGTTCTAAATCATTACAAGCGAAAAATTCCTAGTCAGGGTGGCTTTGCAAAATAACGCTTTTGTAGTAAAGGGTGATTATAAATTTTAATTGGCTGCTATTTTTAGTAACACTGGAATAATTTCCAAAAAATTATATTATAATATAAATAGATTCACACATAATTGGCATTCATTTTTTACCAAAATGAATTGTCTCGATAAGCAAACTCGCATTGCAATAATTAAATGTTATTACAAGTCTGATTGCTCAGCCACAGCCGCATTACGTTTATATAAACAAGAGCATGTTCCTCGACTCACAAATTACCCATTTTCCATATGAACAATTACACGTTTAGTGAAGAAATCCGAAAAACGCACAGTTTGCGACTTGCCAAAATGTGGAAAGCCATCTTTTGATGACGAAACAGTGCTCCAAGTGAAAGATGAATTCAATAATTAGCAGAATTTATCTGGATTGGGATGCTCAAAAGCTCCCATGCAGTTGCTCGCTCTCTTGGTATGCCACAAAGTTCTGTTTGGAAGATCATGCGTCAATATCTTAAAATTAGCCTTATAGAATAAAGCGTGTTCAAGCACTTAATCAAGGTGATCATGAGAAAAGATTGGAGCTTGCTCATTTCTTCCTTGAAAAATGCGAAAGTGATAACTTTTTCCCAATATTTTATGGAGGAATGAGGCTCATGTTTATCTAAATGGACATGTGTCAAATCGCAACTTTGTAATATGGGATTCAGAGAAGCCAATGCTACAAGTGCTGTTCCATTGCATAGTCCAAAGGTTACTGTTTGGACAGGTTTCACTACAAAGTTCATACGCCCCCCTTATTTCTTTGAGGAAATAGTGAACCAATACAGCTATCTTAAAATATTGAAAACTCATATGATACAGCATCTACCAAAGAGAAGAATAGACAATCCATTTCAACAGAATGGTGCTCCAAAGAATATAAAAGGCCCAGTTAAAGAATTGATCACATTTTGGTGAAAATGTTATAAGCAGATGTTTCCCTCAACATTAGTCAGCCAGGTCTCCTGATCTAAACCCAGCTGATTTCTGGTAGTGGGGCGTATTAAAATATAATGTTTATCTACGAAAAACATCCAATTTGGAAAAACTTAAAACTTCAATAGCTGAAGACATTGGAAAGATAAATCAGGAAATATTGCTAAATTCATGTTCCAATGTTCTTGAAAGATTACAACTGTTCATTACTACTGGTGGTCATCATACACTGCGGGCCAAAAGTGTTTGCAAATATAAAAAATAGCTGTAATGCCATTCTATTTTCTCATAAATTAAATGTTGGTGGTTAATTTATTGCCAAAAAAATATAAAATAAGGTTATGAACACTCTATATAATATTTGGCATTTAATGTCAAGAACTATCACATTTTTAACTTTTTCTTAAAATATAAGTGGGCCAAAAGAGTTTGCAAAAGTTTATTTAAACCAAAATTAACCCTTGAAACATAAAACTTATACCATAATTGCAACAAAAAAGTAACATATTAACGAAATTTGCGCGTGAACTTGAAAAAAATTATATTTCATTAACATTTAACATGAAATCCGCTTTCCTCCATTTTTCAGCAGCTCTACCAGTCTTCAATCTATTGAAGAAGTTAACCTTTGGACCACTTCGTGAGATATTTGAGCTGTGTTGAATCGCCTTTCATAGATCTTGTTTGCTGGTAAATTGACGCCCATTTTCATACACCTTCCGCTTTATGATAGACCAAAAGCTTTCAATCGGACTCAAGTCCGGAATTCTGAGGAGGCCAATCCATGAGCCGTTCCCCAGTTATACCATGATCTGCCAGCGAACCTTTAGTGAAGCGAGAAGCGTGACTTGGGGCATTGTNTCATAAATTAAATGTTGGTGGTTAATTTATTGCCAAAAAAATATAAAATAAGGTTATGAACACTCTATATAATATTTGGCATTTAATGTCAAGAACTATCACNTCCATTGCATAGTCCAAAGGTTACTGTTTGGACAGGTTTCACTACAAAGTTCATACGCCCCCCTTATTTCTTTGAGGAAATAGTGAACCAATACAGCTATCTTAAAATATTGAAAACTCATATGATACAGCATCTACCAAAGAGAAGAATAGACAATCCATTTCAACAGAATGGTGCTCCAAAGAATATAAAAGGCCCAGTTAAAGAATTGATCACATTTTGGTGAAAATGTTATAAGCAGATGTTTCCCTCAACATTAGTCAGCCAGGTCTCCTGATCTAAACCCAGCTGATTTCTGGTAGTGGGGCGTATTAAAATATAATGTTTATCTACGAAAAACATCCAATTTGGAAAAACTTAAAACTTCAATAGCTGAAGACATTGGAAAGATAAATCAGGAAATATTGCTAAATTCATGTTCCAATGTTCTTGAAAGATTACAACTGTTCATTACTACTGGTGGTCATCATACACTGCGGGCCAAAAGTGTTTGCAAATATAAAAAATAGCTGTAATGCCATTCTATTTTCTCATAAATTAAATGTTGGTGGTTAATTTATTGCCAAAAAAATATAAAATAAGGTTATGAACACTCTATATAATATTTGGCATTTAATGTCAAGAAATATCACATTTTTTACATTTTCTTAAAATATAAGTGGGCCAAAAGAGTTTGCAAAAGTTTATTTAAACCAAAATTAACCCTTGAAACATAAAACTTATACCATAATTTAACAAAAAAGTAACATATTAACGAAATTTGCGCGTGAACTTGAAAAAAATTATATTTCATTAACATTTAACATGAAATCCGCTTTCCTCCATTTTTCAGCAGCTCTACCAGTCTTCCATCTACTGAAGAAGTTAACCTTTGGACCACTTCGTGCGATATTTGAGCTGACGTTTGTTGAATCGCCTTCCATAGATCTTGTTTGCTGGTAAATTGACGCCCATTTTCATACACCTTCCGCTTTATGATAGACCACAAGTTTTCAATCGGACTCAAGTCGGGACTCTGAGAAGGCCAATCCATGAGCCGTTCCCCAGTTATGCCATGATCTGCCAGCCAACCTTTGTTGAAGCGAGAAGCGTGACTTGAGGCATTGTCTTGCTGGAAGATGATATTCTGTCTAACGTCATCAGTCTAAAAATTTAACCAAGGCAGAAAATTCTTTTCCAAAAATGAACAATAATTTGCAGAATTCATCTTAAGGCCCTCTGGAACGAGAAAAGGCCCAACAACTTGGTTGCTGATTATTCCAGCCCAAATCATTATGCCACCTCCTCCCTGTTGCCTTTTGTAGCGCAGATGAGGAGTTGCACCCTTTTGAAGCCATCCTTTGCTCCAACCATCTGGACCATCTAATGTTGCTCGGGCCTCATCTGACCAAAGTACTTTTTGAAAATCGGTCTTAAGATATGTTGTAGCCCATAACATTCGTTTGTTGGCATTCGCTTCACTCAAAGGAGGGCATTTGAATGGTGACCTCTGATCCTCCATTTTCTTCAGGATCCGATTTCTTGTCCTTTTTGATACTTCTGTAACACCTGTTTTGTCAAAAATCGTCTTGCTAGTGCTATGAGGGTTCTGTGATAAAGATCTTTTAATTTTCCTCAAATCCCTGCTTGTGTTTACACTTGGCCGCCCCCTTTTATGTTTCTTTCTTTCAACCTTACCGTCATTGACAAATCTCTTCACAGTTCGGTGATCTCGTTTGAGAATTTTTGAAATTTCCAATGTAGACTTGTTATCTGCAAGAAGTGTAACAATTTCTTCTCTTTCTTTTGCCATTGGCATCTGTCCTTTGGCCATAATTGTTATTTTTTAATAATTTTCAAACACTTTTGGCTCACTTTAAAATGTAAAAATCTGAAACAAACGAAAATTAATGAAAGTTTTTATATTCAAAGTACCTAATAATGACCTGTAATTGTTTATCATATATGAAGAACCATTATATTTAACATATTACTAGAAATTTAGAAAAATATTGGGCAAACACTCTCTTGCAAACACTTTTGTCCCGTAGTGTATAGAACATCTTTTTTAAAATTTATATATTTATTCATAAATGCCATGTTTTTGTGGATCATTTAAATATAAAATACTGTTTCTTTTATAATTTTTTGACTATTTAATTAAATTTCGCGTTACTTTACGTACATATTATCATGGTGTTATTTGGACGAAACAATAAGATTAATCACGCAAAATTGTGCTTCTCCTTTGTTATATACTCAATATATTAATCAAACCTCATATTTAAGCGTAGAATTTTAAACACTACCTCGTTCGCCCAAAATTATTTTATTGAAATTTCTCTGTTCGAAAGTCATATTCAGTAAACCCTCGCCTTATATGAGTGTCAAATTTAGCTGTTGACATTATAGAAATAATTTTAGAGAAAATAATAGCAAGTAATGCAAATTTCTAATTATAATACCTCACACAAAGATGTAAAATTACAGTGAGCTAACAACCATAACACGAGGAATGATTGAAAGCACTAAGCAAACAGAACGTTCGTGACTAAATCATGGGTGGTAAAAACGATTTCAGAAGTAATCATTATTGTGATTACATAATTACTTGCATGCGTAAGGGACGACTCCTGGTAAATTTTTATCAATTTTTGACTTTCCTAAAGCGAATGTTCTGTAGAATCCAAATCTGCCATCAGTTTCTCATAATTACCTGTTTTCTGCTAAAATCTTACTTTGTAGAATGATACCCTTGAAGTGCATTGGTAGTAAGTGTTCATGTGTTACGGTAGAGCAGGCTATTATAACACTTCAACAACTTCTGCATTATTTAGGTTTGTTTTCTGTACATAAAATTATTTATAGTTTGAAGTTTAAAGATGTTTTTCAAAACACTTGCAAGTATTGCATCATTTACAATGTTCTTGAAAATGCTTTATTTTAATATAAACTGTCACTGCTTCGTAGCTACTGGTTCTTTTTGGATGAAAATTGGCAGGTATGTTAAACACATTGCTACCTAATAGATAATGGAAGCTTTTTAAGTATTTCTTTCAAACTGAATTTTTGGATGCAGACTTTGTTTTTCCAATATTTTGTAAAAAGTGTAGTTATCTTGAAATGCCTCCATAGTTTTGTTTTTACGTGACACTATAATTAACTGCAAAAGTCTCACTGCAATATGTTAAAAGACTTCGGATATTTTGGCTTCTTAAAGCAAATATGATAATTTTTTTTGTTTGAATTGGATACTACATGATTTTTATACGTGATATAAAATAGTCTGTGTTAATGTGATTTGAATGCAAAATTTCCTGCTGATTTTAGCAATATATAGTTCGTGTAGGTTAATCTTACACTGAGCTCTGATTGTTTGCAATGACGCACTTAAAAAAAAGTTTCACTAAAAGTGCCCCTTAAGTCACAATTCGAATTAGAACATCGCTAATTACTCCAAATGATTAGACAGACTATTCTTGATAGATATGAATAAAAATCACATTCAATAATATTATAGAAACACATCTGTGACATAATAACAGTCAAAGGTTCATATAATACTTTTTTAATAAAGCGTTAAACAAAACCATAGAGTACATCTGTACAATATGTACGCATTGTACTATACAATATAATCCACTCATAATGAGGTCGTAAATGACGGGTAGTCAGATATAACGAGAAAATTGTTTACCCTGTCTAAAACCACTGAATGATTTCAACTTGCGAATAAAACGCTAAAAACTATATTACAACTAAAATAATGGAAAATATTTCAAATTTATAGAAATATTTAGATTTATGACATCATTTAATCTGGCATTTTACAATTAGTTAAGGTGGATAGTGTTTTGCATCTCTGTGTATGCCTCAAGGTTGAGAAAAATGAATCATAAGTTACTTTTCTGTCACACGAGAAGTCAATACAATTGTGGTTAAAGAAAATCAAACAATGTTTGATAACTTAATTGGTGTAAAATCAAAGTAATTCCGTGGATTATTCACTTGCAGTTAACGATTATTTACGCTAAAAGGGACCATGCGATGCGAAAATGTACATTACACATTTGCAGGTAGCCTTCTTATACTATCATGGAAAGTGACAGTGACATGGCCTGGGTGTGCACAAAAAGTAATCGTGTCTTCAATTGATGCAAAACAGAAACTCAAATTTATTGCCAACGTATTCTTCAAACAAAAACTTTTTGATATCGGAATTAACATACAAAATTAGTCTCCCTCCCCTTCCCTCTCTCTCTGCAACTATTTGTTAGAAACGGAATGGATCCTGGCAATAAGTATTAAGGATACAAAAACATGATTCCTTCAAAAATTTCAAGAATATATATGAGAGAACTATTTGATATCGCTATGTGGAAAAAATACATGGCGGCAGACATATATAAGTAAATAATCATATAAAATATTGTGAGGATTAACGAAACATGACTCACAACTATGGTACATCAAATAAATCGCACATCGGATTTAACGAGCATATTGCCCAGTAACTAGAAACACGTATAACCGTATTATACGATAGGTTTGATATAGAAAATAATATGCATTGTATATTTAACAATTACTGCTTGACTAATTGTGGACTCTATGCGACAATTTGCGACACGTGCCCGCTCTTTATCTAAGAATTGTGAGATGATGTCAAAGACCTTCTGTCGATCAACCACCTCTAGCAGCATAACATTCGTTCCATCAGACATATTGAAATTTATTCCATTTCGTAAGCCACCCCTAAAAGTTGTAAGATAAAATTTTTTTTACTAAAATTACCGTTAGGTAGGTACAAGACTACCGTGAAATAATAAATTTAAATTAAGAAAGATATTAAAACAATTATAGGTGTATTTTAAATTTTCAAGAATATGAATGTAAAGATATTTATGATTTGAAAATAGGAAGAAACTAAGTAAAAAACCAAACAGTAAATTAAATATTAGTGCTTATATTAAGATTCAATTGTAGCAAATTTACTGCTTAAGTGACGTGAGCTAAAAAACATTGTGTACAGCAATCAATAATATGTGTTTGCTAATTTTTACATGAACATGTTAAATGTAAAGATTCAGGTTTTGCGAAAGGCAAAGGTTATTGATTATTTAAGTACAATTTATAGGATGATATACCGAAACGCAGGATCCAAAGGCTCTATGAATTTTACTCTGGACAAAGGCAAAACCATTTGAATGCGAGAATCAAAGCAAACATAGCGATGGGAAATGTATAGTTGGCCAGGAATAGAGCTGCGTGAATGTGGTAGCCACAACGAAGCATCACAATTTCCATCCAGAGGTTCCTCGGACGGAAGATTGAAAAGACGACGAAAGCGTTCACTGCGCAGCTTTGCGTATAAATCGCGTTTGATGAGTGAGCAGTGTTTGCGGGTGGAAGCACGGCGAAACACGATTTCTGATGGAAGAGTTGCATAGCCCTGAAAAATTCATATATAGACATGAAAAAACATTTAAATACGCAAACTAAGTGGCAAATTATGAAAACCTGTTCCGCCATTAGTTGACGAAGGGCTAAAGTTGCCAGTTGTTGACAGAGCTCGAAGGTGTCTTTGAAATGTGTGAACATACTAAACACGTGCTGTTCATTGCGAGTAGCAATTTTAATTGAATTGCTTCCAATTGAAGGATTTATGCTGTCGAGATTGGTGACATCAGTCCATCTGAAAATTACAAAGTACGTCATTTTTAAATTCAAATGAAATTATGTCGATTAAATTATAAAAACTACTCAAAAAAAGGCGTCTACATATTTCATTAGTCATTGACATAAATGCAAATGTATGCGAAGTAGGATTTTCAAAACAAGATATTGAAAAATCATAATAAAATAAGATGTATAAATGAATTTAACAATTTTATGCTTAAACTGGCATTTTGAGCAAATATAAGTAGAACACATGGGTATTTTTTGTTTCATGCAAAAAATATATAATATTGATTGAACTTCAGAAATTAGCAAGCACAAACCTTACAAGGACGCGCGATTCAGAACCCAAAAGAAATGCGTAAAAAGCAGCATGGTTGACACTTAGATATAACCATCCCTGTCTAGGTAATCGACCTTTCCAATAACTGCAAGAATAAAAATTCACCAATCTCTCTTTGGATGGAAGAGAGAACAAACGATGAAATTTCGCCTGAGCCTCTCGGTAAGCTTTTGTCTCAAATTCTCCAATAGGGGCCTCTGTCATTCTAAATATTCATATATGAAATCAATAATGTACCGATTAGACAGGAAGTCGTTTGCAAACTTGCTCCCTTAAATTTATTGAGCTGTGATAGATCGAGAAATAATTTATATGATAATCCTACTAATGAGAAATTAATTTCAAATATTTAAGATAAAATGGCATTTTGATGGGCTTTATATTATACTTGAGAAATTTTTCCTCAATCATCAAAAATTAAACATCAAAATTAATGTTTAATTTTTCATAAAATGTTTAGGGCATTAAATTCTAAACAAAAGCATACATTGGGTTTTGCTTATAAGCCACCGGTTCTAGAGAAGCAACCATACTTTCCATCTTACAATTGACATACATCCGCACATCATCATAATTTGATTTAAATCCTTCTAATGGGGGATTCAGTTCGTCCTAGGAAATAAAATTTGCTATATTGGAAATGTCTTGTAGATTTTTACAAAATGGATTTAAAACAACAAAAATTCAAATATAGTTTACTTTGCTTATAAAGTCATGATTAAGAAATGAAGTGCAGCTATATTGGAGTTACTGAAGATGAAAAATTATTATTATATTGTTCCAATGAATATAAAGCATTACATAGATAACGTAAATGTATAGCAAAATGAAACATTTCGCACTACAATGCGTGAAAATTCAGTCAAGAGTTGACTGCATAAATGATAAATCACAAACTATATAATATAAATGTATTGCAAATTTCACAATATTCATCCAAAAAATTTACTTGAACAATTCGTAAAAATACATTTACTTAAAATAAATTACCAAAACCCATTGCCAATGTCTTTCGATTTCGATTTTACCATTGGCAACTGCAATACATAGGTAAATATCACTGTCTGGAGTTTGGTGCAATATTCGAAATAGTGAAGAGAGGGGATCTAGAACGTGGTCAAATGTACCCCAAAGTAATCCAGTTACTCCTTTCCTAGATCCACCGCGACGCTTCTGCAATAGGAAATATGTAGACGACTCAACTGTATCCCAGAGCGCACCAGGAATTAGTACTTCCTCTGGGCGAATCCACATAAAATACTACTGACCTCAAACTAAATAAACATGATTTTATTGACAATTACTAAATTTTTAAGTAAATCTATATTATAGAAACTGAAATAAATAACCATACATTTCCAAATTAATGCCTATTAGTAGACCCCGTAAATGAATATTAGCAGAACGTAATGATATAGACCAACCAAATCTTAAAGAAATTTCCTATCAGATGGCGTAATAAGTACGAGAATACAATCGCTTAAAGATACAGGGTTTCTAAGTGCTACACAAAATAACACACAAGCTATCGTATTATATGTATATATGTATATATATATAAATTTGTACATCAACCTTATTTATTGATAACATTTTGGTAATAAACTACTTGAATACACAAATACTGAATTTTATTGAAATTCTTCATATAAGAATGGTAAGATATACTTCTCTAATTCACCGTGTCAAATTCTTGATATCTCTAAAACATTGTAGGACCCATAACGAGACTGAAGTAGTAAAAACGTATTTTATGGCACTGAGCAGATATTAAGCAGCACCAAAATCAAATTTTGAAATTCATCTATGAGTGCCAAAAATGTCAACATAAAATTTTTCAACCAAATTGCGGTTTTAACCACTATGATTTGTTTATTTATATTTATTTCCAAATCAGTGATCAAATTGAACAAGCAAATATCATGCCAAATTGAAAAAGATAAAAATTTGAGGAGTAATTAGCAATTTGGCTGAACCTTTATAAATGCATGAACTTGCTATTCTCATAAGATTAGTAGGGATGTGCCGTAATCCGATATCCGGTAAAAGCGGTAATTTTACAATCGGATCCGGATATCCAGTAAAGTTTACCGGATTTTACAGATTAACATAATCTGAGATAAAACTTGATTTAAAAATTGAATTTTCGAGGATAAAACTATATTTTTTCCATGATCTGGAAATTGCCATGAAAAAAAAACACGTTTTTCTGACATCAGTATAAATTTATTTTCATCCGCATGAGGTCGATGTTAATTGAGAAATAAGGTTATTCTTCAATAACAATTAGGGAAACCAAAAGTAATATTTTTTCTGTTGGTCTATTTTGTAGTCTGCTTAAAATCAGATGGTTTTCAGACCTGGGGTGCAGTTAATTAGAAAATTATAAAGTCATAAAAAGTCACATTTTTGTTTTTTGAAAAATAAAGTAATATTTGTGGCTGAAATTTCATAAAACTCGCATTTTGAGATTAGGACGGTTGGAAAAAGAACATAAATAATGAGTAAATTGCAAAAAGATTTTATAAAATTAAACTTCTTATCCATTAGCAATTTGCCTATATATGAATTTAAATCGTCTGAAACAATATGTAAACATCAAGCAACTAAATCACGGTTCTACTATTAAAACTGCTATCACTACCACCACAACCATCACTGCCGATAGACGTCAAATCCTACTTGTGACTCGTGGCAAATACAATTGACTTTTAGTTATTAAAGCATTAGTTGTTGTAAAACGAATGCATGGTTCAGTACAAGCATAACTTTCGGATACGGCTACATATAAACCTTTTAATGACAGGTAGGGAATCAGAAATTCCTTCCCTACACAGCTCTACTGTAGTTGATTAGTGTATATACCAATTCGGTAATTCGAACGTTGCATGCTAGGATATTAAAGTTATTAATTAATACAACTCTAAAACTCAAAATTATATAAATTACAACAGGAAATTATGCAATTTTGTTAAAATCCTATAGTGTGTTAAATAAAATATCTAAGAATTTTCTTAACATTGGAAGTCTTGATTCATTTGATTCATTTGAACACAATACTAACACATACTTAAACGTTCTCAATCCCAATGCTCAAATGGTCCGTCATGGTCATTCTCGGTGTGTTCGGGAACCTGAGAAACTCAATCCTAGTAAAGCCAATGGTCCAGACGGTATCCCAACTAATTTCGAGCAACAACGTCCAAATATGTTAGGATGGATCTTACCATGATGAACTGCCTAACATATGAAGTTATAGCCTTGTAAATTCACTTCGTCTAAACCAATCCAAAAGTCAACAAATGCCGGTAAATCAATTTAACCATTGGAAATAGAAAACACCTCCGAAGTAAAGGCTTTGGGCACTGCTTTACAAATTATGCTCAAGTTGAACAAAAATACCTCGAGCGCCATCCACAAAGCCAACACTATACCTTTTACCGATCAATTTCAAATATTAGACAAGCAATTTAAAATTACATACAAGCAATTTAAAATCATAAACAAGCAAATTTTTCTTCTGACCTTGAGCACTTGTCTACTTGGTCCTCTGTCAACCATCTTGATTTTAGCACTACCAAGACATGTGGTATTTCCTTTTCTGTGGCTCCCCCTTCTGATTTGCCTCTACCTGTGAACTTTGCGTCTCATCACACTTATCTTGGAGTTGAACTTGCTGCAAACTTAAATTGGACTGTACATGTGTCTTTGCGTCTCCGCAAAGCTAATTCCTCGCTATTTGCCCTTTTCCGTAATGTTCCTTTTAATACCTCGTCCGCTGTGAAACTCTCTTTGTTCAAGTCCATTCCTCGCGCCATTCT
>CABFPE010000588.1:337015-431633 GCA_900660155.1 Hofstenia miamia
TTTGTTCAAGTCCATTCCTCGCGCCATTCTTCTCTACGCGTCTCCTTGTTGGTGGCCTTCTCGTGCTTTGTTCCACTCTATGGAACGTTTCCAGAAACGCGCTTTCAAATGGATTTGCCCTTTGGCCTATAAAGACGCTCTGCTGAAATTCTCCACTCTCCCGCTGTCACTCTACTTCCATGCCTGTGATCTCCTACTTTTCAATCGACTACTGACTCGCAAATTGGATCTTGATCCTTTTGATTTCATTAAGTTCTCTAATTCCTGCTGCACTCGCTCTGATGATGTTGTCACTTTCTCATCAACATCGCACCCTTCACTCGTTTTTCAATCGTGCTTGTACTGCTGCTAATTACATCTTGTCTCTCAACCCTCCAACAGCGATTGATTTCTTTTCTCCGTCACCGAGCTTCAAGATATCTTTGATGGCTTTCCTCTTTGCTGAGCTCTTCTCCAACTTCGCCTACTCTTCCATGTGCTCCTATTTCATCTCCTGTGACTGTCCTCGCTGCCGTAAAACTTGACTTGTTTTTATTTTTTTTGTTGTGTATGTCTTCAGCGGCTAAATAAAGTCATTATTATTATTATTATTATTATTATTATTATTATTATTATTATTATTAGATTGAGAGTCAAGATGTAATTGGCAGCGATACAACACGATTGAAAAACGAGTGAAGGCTGGTATGAGTCTTGGGACGACGAATGGAGAGCGTGACAACATTATCAAAGCGAGTGCAGCGGGAATTAAAGAACTTTATGCAATCAAAAGGATCAAGGTCCAATTTGCGAGTGAGCAAACGATTGAACAGGAGGAGATCACATATATGAAAGTAGAGCAATAGTGGGAGAGTCGAGAATTTGGGAAGATCGTCTTTGTATGACAAAGGAGAAATCCATTTGAAAGCAAGCTTCTGCAACTGTTCCATGGAGTAGAACAATGCACGAGAAAGCCATCAACATGGAGAAGCTTAGAGAAGAATGGCGCAAAAGGGAGCAGAGTAAGGAATTAGAATATGAAAGCAATTTAAATTTACAACAACCCAAACTCATAAATCGCTCCAATCGATTGTTATGACCAATACTCCAATGATTCCACCTGAACGTTATTGTAAAATTGTATTGCCTTCTCCTTAATATTTGTGTCAGCAATAGATTGGTCAATAACTGTCTCCATTATCTGTAATCTATTTTGAGTTAAACCTAGAGGTGCTTGATTAACAAAAACTTGGTTACGCCGAGTTAGACATCTTTGGCAAGATTGTTTCATTGTTGACCAATAGTATTCTATTGGACTGAGTGGTGCAGAATATGGGGCCATTCTGATAATCATGAGATCCTGAAATTAATTAGGTATGCGCTGCTCTATGGCACTATGCGAAGGGATATTATCGACCACAATTGACAACTTTCGGATTGCGAATCCTCTTTCTAACATTTCAATGAAATTTGCTCTTTCGTGAAAGAACATCTTTTGCCTTGCTATACAATCACGATAGTTTGTCAATAGATACCTATAGCATCAACATTTGAATCTTTACTATTCGGAAGGATATCAGTGGCTTTCGAAACCCTTAACCCTCTACTGCATGAATTATGAAAAATTAACTAAAAAATTATTTCTTATATTCATATAAACTGATGTAATACGACTTTGAACGAGATAGATACGTCTTCATACGTATTAATAACAACGTAAGGCGTCTAGTTTAGTGCGAGGTAATATACATTTCATCATACGTTCTCTATTTAATAAGGGAAACCTATTTAAACCTTACTGGACGAAATCGTCCTCTCATGCAGTAGAGGGTTAATACTGCGTCCGTAATTTCTTATACAAAATTAGTTCGCAAAATTGTTTGCGCTTGGCTATGTTGGTATCCGTGTTGACTCCGTGAGGTGCATTTTGTGACCTTTTTGATGCCGAGCAAATACTTGTTTTACACCAGCGCGAGCCACAGGTCATCTTCATCAGATGACGGCATTGTACAAAAACTTTAAACGTGCAAAACAAATAAATGAATGTACGCAAAATGTAATTTGCTTGCTTATAATTTTAAATTGAATGTACTTAATTTTATATTACTTGTACATAATTGTATGTAATTTTAAATTACTTGTCTAATATGTTAAATTGGTCGGAAAGAGGTATAGAATGATAGTCCTCAAATCTCTCAGATACATTTGCAACATGCGTAAAGTATTCTGGCATATCAGAGGATCATTATTAGTATACTACATTAATGCTATCTTGTGCTCGTAAATATTTAAGAAATAAACTGGAAAAGTTTGACGCTTGCAGCACAACTTAAATCTTTTTCGTTGAACAATGAACCAAAAGCCCATATCATTTCCTTATTTGCCTAAACACCTAGCGTTTTCACGCCATTTAGCCATGTCGATCGTAAATACGGACCGAAGAAGACAATTAATTTTTTATTCGGTTTTGTTAATTTTTTATCATTATTTTATAAATGTACAGTCTAACTAAAATTTTTACGGAAAACAAGATTGAATCGCTTTAAATTCTTTAACATTAAAAGTTTCAGTTTCTAGTTATTCATAAAAATTGCTAAAACAATATTAACACAGTTGCCGCTTACAAGTTAGTAAGTAAACTACATTATATTATAGTGATAATTGATCGGAGTTCCGTTCTTTTACTTAATATCAGCATTGATTGATTAATAATATCGATACATTACCAAGACATCCAAGAAGAATCACTTGCCAAATTTAACTAACAACTAAATATGACCAAATTTCATTGATCTACTGAAAAATAGTACACAAAATAGCCAAAAATTACATAGGCAAGGAAATTATGCTTACATATAGGGTTGAAAAAACATATAATGGAGAAATTATGACAATGACTGTTGATAATTACTGAATCCAAATGTAACTGCAAGAATTGATTGTTGAAAATGGGAAAACAATTGGCTATTTAATGGGGATTTTAATTTAACAGTCCTATGTGTGTAGACAAGACTCAAATCAAATTATGAAAAACTATTTAATTCGATTCTATTGAAGTTCTTCATTAAAAAAACAACAAAACTTGAATAAGGCTCTTTAATCCTAGAAAAAAGGGAACTAAAATAAGGTTAATTATATGTAAAAATTGGGAAGAATTTTGAAAATGATTCATAGCGTGTGCCTATTTGTTGTGGAAATTTGATTATCTAATTGTAAAATGGTCAATCTTAAGTTTTAAACTCCATGGAAATTACTTCAAAAATAAATATATCGAATTGAAATTTTAAGAATGGGAATACCTAACAATAATAATTTATTAATTTCAACTCAGTTATTAATAAATTCCCATTTGTTCTTTAGGAATGCAACTTTAACTGTAGAGTTATTTATTTATCAAGGATGCACATACCTTAAATACATGAATAGGAGTTTGTTGATACTTTTCAAATATCTGTAGTTTGCATTTAAATGCATTTAAGGAAAAAATGTTAGTACTCCCATTTATCTACCCTTCTTACAGGTGCATAACTGGGCATAGACGAGTTCTTAAAGGTTGGTGAGCAGGGCAATGGCTAGGGGAGGGCTAGAGGGTCGTGGCCCTCCCTGTTGGGACACAGGCCCCTTCCCCTTGGCATCATGGATACAAAACTTCATAATATGAATTTTAATATTCTGTAACAAAGTTAGAGTGAATATATTTTAGTTGAAATATATAAAATGCAAATGCCATTCTATTTAAAAATTCAATTAAAAAGTGTGAATCTATTTCATATTGAATTTTGTGGGGCCATTGCCCCCTAAATTTCAAATGCAAGCCACAGGCCTGTTGGCAACCCACTGGATCATAAATCTAATGGAAACATCAGCTTGTAAACAGGGGCATATGCAGGATTTTCTGATGGGGGAGACATCATTGCCCAATGCAGGGCAAAAATTTTTGAAAATTTTGAGAAAATAGACCCTAAAAAATGCATTTCATGATCCTAGATTTTAAATTTTTCAATTTTTTATGAAAAAATTTTATATTTATCCAGTCAAAATCAAATTTTGAAACCTTACAGGGGATGACATTCCAACATGTCCTCCCCTGCATACGCCACATGCTTGTAAAATATATTTGTTAAATTCAATTACTGTGATTTCATGCTTAGTAGCACTACAAAAAATAGTTAAAGTGCTGGGTGTACTTAAAGCATCCCCATCAAAGCACAAGTTGCACAGAATATTTTAGTTGAGAGCTACAATCAAATAAATGATGCTTACAATAATTCTTAAATGATTCTAGCTTGAATTTTAAGCTCATACATGCAGTGTCATTATCAGTATAATTGTAGAGTCACTCAGGGCCTTATTTTTATTTTTCTGGCACTCTGGAATAGTGTTATGCCTTTTGACATTCTGATTCTTTTTGATTCACGGATACCTTATTTGTATCAATTTCTTTTATTCAATTTTGGAATTTCGAGTGTAGTTAATTCGATAGTATTAGTTTTTGTTCCTTCGATTTAAATTACGTGTGATTGCTCATTTACTTTGCGAGGGAAACTGTGCTTTGAAATTGTAAACAAGTCAGGTAATAAGTTACAGAATTTTATAATAAATATCTGTAGTAAAGTGCACAATAAATTTTCCTTCCTTCTATTGCATTTGATCTTCTAGAATTATTTATTTACTAACCCCATTAGATTTCATAGATCAAAGAGTTTGTTAATGATAATCATTGTGTAGGATCTGGTGGCAATTCAGGAGGAAACTGCACTGGGTCTAGGGCATCAAATAGCTCTTTAACAGTGACAGCCCGAATTGTGGCCACTTTAGGTTACAGTTAGGTGTTGGGAATAACATCTTCTATTCGATCTGTTTGTACATGCACTTAAAATAATACCTTGCAAATATACTATGCCATTGGCAAACGTGATTGTACAGCAATTATGTGCCTGTTATTTATTATTTATTTACATGAGCAGAGATAAAAGAACTCTGAGATAAATTGTTTATTGAGCTAGAACTTAATACTTGAGACACACAATTAGCACCTTGGCAAGTAGGGATGGCTTCAAGGATATGGCTTTGGCATGATGCCATGTGAGTTGGTCACTGCTGGAGTTCTTTCTGGAATAGAATTTCTTTATTTGTTAGGAAAATCAGTGAACCACCAACATAACTGTTTTGTTGGAATGTGGGTCACTCTCTGCTATGGTAGACTTTGCAACCTTCTATCTAAACTCTTGAGTTACCCAGTACTGCTAGAGTAGCTAGAGCTCCCCCATGATTCTACATAATCTACTAAATATGTCTAGTACAATATTAATTAAAATGTGCTTGTAGGGGTGTCTATTCTATTCACTTATAATGTAGAATAGAGGGCTGCTAGAGTAACTTAACTAGAAACTTAATTGACTCTGCAGAAGGTTTGAATAGTGTTTACAGTACAGCCATGATTCTGAGAAATAGAATAACATAGAACTTATAACTTATAGATGTAACATTGGTAATTCATCCAAGTAACAAACTACTTTAGGTAAAATCCAAGATGACCAATTCATATGGCTTCCAGCTGAAGCAAAGTATCCAGAAGTAAAGTGCTTAACCTATTGACTGGTGCTATTTGTCTCACTTTTTAATTTCTATCTCAAAAATAGAGAATCTCATTTTCATTGTTATCTCTAGGCTCACTATTAAATAATCTGTAATTGCCAGATATTTGTGCTAGCCAACAGCATGGTATCATCACAGTGTTAGGTTGTATAAGTTCATGTACATGTTGAATTATGAATGAGATGTTTATTATTTCCATACATCTAACCATATATGTAACTTAATGGGTCCACAATTCGGACCTCCAGAAGCAACTTGTTGCCACGTGCTGGTGAGAGCACTCCCAAATTGTTACTGATCTTAAGCAATAGTTTTCATAAAGATATAATACAAAGAAAAAATACAACGGTAAAAACAGCAGTTGAGAGTAGATAAAATCTATTGAACATTCTCTACAGGTCTCTCAGTGGAATGTGGGTCACTCTCTGCTATGGTAGACTTTGCAACCTTCTATCTAAACTCTTGAGTTACCCAGTACTGCTAGAGTAGCTAGAGCTCCCCCATGATTCTACATAATCTACTAAATATGTCTAGTACAATATTAATTAAAATGTGCTTGTAGGTGTGTCTATTCTATTCACTTATAATGTAGAATAGAGGGCTGCTAGAGTAACTTAACTAGAAACTTAATTGACTCTGCAGAAGGTTTGAATAGTGTTTACAGTACAGCCATGATTCTGAGAAATAGAATAACATAGAACTTATAACTTATAGATGTAACATTGGTAATTCATCCAAGTAACAAACTACTTTAGGTAAAATCCAAGATGACCAATTCATATGGCTTCCAGCTGAAGCAAAGTATCCAGAAGTAAAGTGCTTAACCTATTGACTGGTGCTATTTGTCTCACTTTTTAATTTCTATCTCAAAAATAGAGAATCTCATTTTCATTGTTATCTCTAGGCTCACTATTAAATAATCTGTAATTGCCAGATATTTGTGCTAGCCAACAGCATGGTATCATCACAGTGTTAGGTTGTATAAGTGCATGTACATGTTGAAATACAAATGAGAGGTTTATTATTTCCATACATCTAACTGTATATGTAACTTAATGGGTCCACAATTTGGGCTGGATAATCAAAAGACCTCCAGAAGCAAATTGTTGCCCCATGCTAGTGAAAGCACTCCTGAATTGTCACCAATCTTAAGCCAATAGTTTTCATAAAGATATAATACAAAGAAAAATACAACAGTAAAAACAGCAGTTGAGAGTAGATAAAATCTATTGAACTTTCTCTACAGGTCTCTCAGGTTTTATACAAGAATGGAATTATTACCTGCCTTTGTTTACAAAATCAGTTGTCTATGTAGTTTAAACATGATCAATTATTCTTTCCCTTGTAAATTCAATTTGAGCAATAATAATAAGCACCATCAAGAGGATGTCAAATTAACAATAGCAACCTGAGATCGAAATAAATGCTGACGTCATGGTGACGTAAAAATACAAAATAATTCATAAAGAATAAAATCTACACGCCCCCTTGCTCAAATTAATTTTCGGATAACAATTGGAGGGTGGGCCCAGACACAATATTTTGAGTGGCCATTATCATCTTTGTAGCTAACTCACCATCTCACATTTGGACTTCAGCATATTGTGGCTTTTGTGAAATCTGCATGAGTACTTCTCATTGGGTAACTACTTCATCTTTTAATCACAGAAATTTAATCATTGGCATCCTGTTACTGACGGGACAATTCCTTCTTAGATTATTTAACCATCTTGTGAATGAATTGTAAAATCTCTCATACAGTCAAAGACCCTTGAGGGGGATCATCAGCATCATCATTGGGTCGGTGTCAGATTTGTGGGGGTCTTCTGCACTAATCTCAGTATCTGGATAAAAGTGTATAAACCTGCCTCAAGGACCCCATTGTGTTTTGCATGGTTGATGAACAGTGAACAGTATTCCTGGACTTGACTGAGTGGCATTTGCTCTGGGTCAGACACATTAGCTCTTATCATCATGATAATCTCTATCCTTTTCATGACATCATAATACTGAGTTATGGTTTTGACATTGTTGACCCACATCAAGTCACCAGCTGCCTGGAAAAGGATCAGCACATGAGGCTGTAGTGTGGTGATTTTGTCATGTATTGCTCCAAATTTAGCTTTTCAATTAAATCATGGATGTGGGGTGACATTTGTACTGCTGAAGATGCCAATAGTTCCTCCTCTCTATAGAATTGCTCCAGCGTCCGCATCACCTGATCGAAAATGGTGATGGGAATAATCTTCCCTTCTTTGTTGATGTGCCATGCTGATTCAATAAATTGGCCATAACCACATTCTGAATATTTCATTTGATGCAAGTGGAATAGAGCTTGAGTCTTTCCAGGGATGTTGTGCTTGGAGATCTGATCCAGGAATTGGTGCGTTGAACCTGGCAATCTTTCTATGAAACATCTCATGCTCATTGGAGCATTATCTGAATAGAAAATCACAAATTTAGTTTCTGCTGTTGCGCCCTACATATATTTCTTAATTGTGTTGGAAAAAATATTTATGTCCAATGGACAAATGCCAAGTTGATTGCTGGTTAACATGATCAACATCTTGCCTGTGACACTGTTTGCCCCCACCAGTCAGGCATAATATTTTTCAAATTTGTCCATGGGCCTTTTTGTTTTGCCAGGGGAGGAAGAAGGACTGCATTTGTAAAGCAACCAATTCTTTACTTTCCATGATAAGGGACAAACAGCTAATTCTTGTATGGTTATCTTAGTAAGGGATGACCTTTTTTTCATGTGTCATTGGTATTTGCAATCATGGTTCTTTCATTAAATAAATAGTGAGAATCCAGATGGTAAAAATAGCAGTTGAGAGTAGATAAAATCTATTGAAAGTTCTCTACAGGTCTCTCAGGTTTTATACAAGAATTGAGTTATTACATGCCTTTGTTTACAAAATCAGTTGTCTATGTAGTTTAAACATGATCAATTATTCTTTCCCTCGTAAATTCAATTTGAGCAATAATAATAAGCACCATTGAGAGGACATCAAATTAACAATAGCAACCTGAAATCGAAATAAATGCTGACGTCATGGTGACGTAAAAATACAAAATAATTCATAAAGAATAAAATCTACACGCCCCCTTGCTCAAATTAATTTTCGGATAACAATTGGAGGGTGGGCCCAGACACAATATTTTGAGTGGCCATTATCATCTTTGTAGCTAACTCACCATCTCACATTTGGACTTCAGCATATTGTGGCTCTTGTGAAATCTGCATGAGTACTTCTCATTGGGTAACTACTTCATCTTTTAATCACAGAAATTTAATCATTGGCATCCTGTTACTGACGGGACAATTCCTTCTTAGATTATTTAACCATCTTGTGAATGTATTGTAAAATCTCTCATACAGTCAAAGACCCTTGAGGGCGATCATCAGCATCATCATTGCGTCAGTGTCAGATGTGTGGGTGTCTTCTGCACTAATCTCAGTATCTGGATAAAAGTGTATAAACCTGCCTCAAGGACCCCATTGTAGTTGCATGGTTGATGAACAGTGAACAGTATTCCTGGACTTGACTGAGTGGCATTTGCTCTGGGTCAGACACATTAGCTCTTATCATCATGATAATCTCTATCCTTTTCATGACATCATAATACTGAGTTATGGTTTTGACATTGTTGACCCACATCAAGTCACCAGCTGCCTGGAAAAGGATCAGCACATGAGGCTGTAGTGTGGTGATTTTGTCATGTATTGCTCCAAATTTAGCTTTTCAATTAAATCATGGATGTGGGGTGACATTTGTACTGCTGAAGATGCCAATAGTTCCTCCTCTCTATAGAATTGCTCCGGCGTCCGCATCACCTGATCGAAAATGGTGATGGGAATAATCTTCCCTTCTTTGTTGATGTGCCATGCTGATTCAATAAATTGGCCATAACCACATTCTGGATATTTCATTTGATGCAAGTGGAATAGAGCTTGAGTCTTTCCAGGGATGTTGTGCTTGGAGATCTGATCCAGGAATTGGTGCGTTGAACCTGGCATGTTTCTATGAAACATCTCATGCTCATTGGAGCATTATCTGAATAGAAAATCACAAATTTAGTTTCTGCTGTTGCGCCCTACATATATTTCTTAATTGTGTTGGAAAAAATATTTATGTCCAATGGACAAATGCCAAGTTGATTGCTGGTTAACATGATCAACATCTTGCCTGTGACACTGTTTGCCCCCACCAGTCAGGCATAATATTTTTCAAATTTGTCCATGGGCCTTTTTGTTTTGCCAGGGGAGGAAGAAGGACTGCATTTGTAAAGCAACCAATTCTTTACTTTCCATGATAAGGGACAAACAGCTAATTCTTGTATGGTTATCTTAGTAAGGGATGACCTTTTTTTCATGTGTCATTGGTATTTGCAATCATGGTTCTTTCATTAAATAAATAGTGAGAATCCAGATGGTAAAAATAGCAGTTGAGAGTAGATAAAATCTATTGAAAGTTCTCTACAGGTCTCTCAGGTTTTATACAAGAATTGAGTTATTACATGCCTTTGTTTACAAAATCAGTTGTCTATGTAGTTTAAACATGATCAATTATTCTTTCCCTTGTAAATTCAATTTGAGCAATAATAATAAGTACCATCGAGGGGACATCAAATTAACAATAGCAACCTGAGATCGAAATAAATGCTGACGTCAAGGTGACGTAAAAATACAAAATAATTCATAAAGAATAAAATCGAAAAGGAATTATGAACATGAGCAAAAATACAATAAAGGTATGGAGATATAATTGTAGTAGATGAAAACTGGACGTTAGCATTTAAATTAGCATCAGCAAGAATTTAGTGAAAACATAAATTGTATCAAATCTTTGCCAAAGTTTTTAATTCCTGTGAGGCAATTCAATGATCTGTTAAGATGATTTATGGCAGGTCTTGTTTCAGTAAAGAAAAAGAAATACTAATTAACAGGGTTTTTGATTCAAGTTACTCAGTCAGAGTTTGAGTTCTTACATTTCAAGTTTGAGTATTTTTTTAAAAAAATACTGAGTTCAATTGAGTTATTCCAAAGTTTTGTTAGGTAAAACTATTTTGTGTTTGACAAAGAAGCTGAAATTTAAAATATTTCAATTTTATGGTATTTTTAAATGGGTTTTCATTTGAGTTTTGATGATTTCTTTTCCCAGTTTTCTGAGTGAGTTTTGCAAACTTATTTGAGTTTGAGTTCTTAAATTCCAAGAACTCAAAAATCTTCATAACTATTGGAACTCCAAAATTGTCTAAAATTGTTTATGAATGAAATATTTTTAAATTTTGGGCCATAATTTTTTGTTATGTTTATATAATTACTTTTTTACTCTGGTATGTTGAGGTGCCCAGTGTGACCTTAACACCAACTCAGTGATGCCACTGACTGTCTGCATAAATAATTTATGCATATTATAAAAAATTGAATCTTATAGTGCCACACTAGATATTGGCAGATTTGTGGAAAGGGAATTTTCTAGGTAAACATGGTGAATTGGTTACTTAAGTGGAAATCAAATAGTTGAATAAACCCATCATCAAAACCTATCCTTATAAGTTTTTCCAACAAAATTCAATGAAAAATTTTATCACATGCCTCTTAGAGTCTATGTATGTACAAATACTGGGAAAATTTGAATGTAAAATATTATAGTCTAAGTCTACAAATGTTAGTAGTTGTGCTTTAAATTATCTTAATGGAAAAACCAATTGAACATGAAGCAAATCAAGGTATATAGTGATGTAATCCAAAATAAAATTCAAATGAAGCATATCTCACAAACTCTTCTTAAATAGTATTGTGACCCAACTTATAAGAAAATCACCTGCAGTCCCTTCCTACCTTCAAAATTTTAAATAACTACATATCACTTTCATTCTGTGTGTGTGTGCATAAAAATATCCTAAGATCACCTAAGTGTTCAGAACAAAAATGAATTCCTTGAACTAAGTAGCAATGCACATAGTGAAAACTGCTCAAGCATATACATCAGAATGTCACAGACCTTGCAAATAGAAATGTGTGTGTTGTAATTTACCAACATGTGCACAACAAAATTCAATTTCTCATGTTGTAAAATTGTGAACACATCTATAGTCTAAATCTGCAATATGTGATTTATTTAACTTCACTACTTCATTTTTCCTAAATATCTGTGCACTGATTACTGCACTATGAAAATAGCTGCATTGGAATAACTACCTAGCTACCCTAAATTTTTCAAAATATATGAAGATGATAAACATCAATAATGATATTACTTAACAAAAGTATAATGTGTTCAATAAAGTACAAGGACATTTGTTAATTATCAAATTAACAAGAAACTAAGACATGAGTTTCAAAATCTTTCAAAATACTATTATGTTTTAAAATTTTGCATATGTAACTCTTGCGCCTTGCCACAATGTGACAACATTATAGTGCTTAGTGAAATACAAAAATATATTTCAAATTTCGATTATACTAAATATATTTGTCTAAATGCTTTTGGTCAAGCAATTATTGCCGAATTGACCTGAAGACCTATTGCCATTGCCATTCCATTTATTATAATTTATATCTTTAGAAATAAGATCTTTTAACAAACTATTTATACTTGTTAAATCTCGAAATAGAGTATAAATAACAAATTGATGGATTTTCCCCAATATTTCCTTAAGCTAATGCATTTTGAATATGTTTGTTGCAATTAGACAATAACAAGTTTGCATATTGAGTATTCTCAAAATTTTTTAGACAACGCTTGTTAAAGTGTCTGCAGAAAAATTTATTTACTTCTTTGTTTCTGAAATGGGATTGCTGAACACATTTCACTAAGTATAGCTTTCACCAACACCGATATTTCACTCAATTTTACTTGAAGCAAAATGATTGTGCATAATCATATATGCAAATCATTATATCATGCCGCATAATAAAATTTAGTCAATGTAACTGTACGGATACCCCTGTAAAATATTCTCTAAGTCTTGTTTGTATTTTTTTTATAGACATTAGGTCTTAAATGCTTTTAATCGCAAAACATTGTACAAAAACAAAAACAAAAAGACTTTATTCACATTTTAAAATTTAAAAACAAAGTACCTCAGCAAAAATATAAATGTTAATAACAGAAAGAGCATTTATACTATGTATAACANGTCAAGCAATTATTGCCGAATTGACCTGAAGACCTATTGCCATTGCCATTCCATTTATTATAATTTATATCTTTAGAAATAAGATCTTTTAACAAACTATTTATACTTGTTAAATCTCGAAATAGAGTATAAATAACAAATTGATGGATTTTCCCCAATATTTCCTTAAGCTAATGCATTTTGAATATGTTTGTTGCAATTAGACAATAACAAGTTTGCATATTGAGTATTCTCAAAATTTTTTAGACAACGCTTGTTAAAGTGTCTGCAGAAAAATTTATTTACTTCTTTGTTTCTGAAATGGGATTGCTGAACACATTTCACTAAGTATAGCTTTCACCAACACCGATATTTCACTCAATTTTAATCATATATGCAAATCATTATATCATGCCGCATAATAAAATTTAGTCAATGTAACTGTACGGATACCCCTGTAAAATATTCTCTAAGTCTTGTTTGTATTTTTTTTATAGACATTAGGTCTTAAATGCTTTTAATCGCAAAACATTGTACAAAAACAAAAACAAAAAGACTTTATTCACATTTTAAAATTTAAAAACAAAGTACCTCAGCAAAAATATAAATGTTAATAACAGAAAGAGCATTTATACTATGTATAACAAAGAACACGGATTGTCCAAATTAAAGCGACTAACAAAAGAAGACCAAATTAAGGAGTAGAGAAAGGACTTAAATTTAAAAGATAAAAAAATCTAACTGATGAGCAGTAATCGGGTAGTTAGCAATAGGAATATTGCGAATGAAGAATTTAGTGAGCAAGCTTTGAGGGAGGAGGCGATTAGGAAACACATCTCGCAGTTTGTTGCAGTCGTTGAGTTATGAGAGAAGTCTCTCCCTTACTCAAACATCATCATATTCCTCTAACGTGATGGGATCATTCGCTTTAATGATGATTGGGAGTCGTCGAAATCTTAGAATCATCTGTTCATCTCGTTCCTTGATATAGTCGCTAATGGGTTTGAAGGAAGGAATAATACCACATCGGACCGCATGTCTCTGCATTTTGTCGATCTTCAATAAATCAGACTTTCGGCCGCTGCCCAAATGGTGCTACAATACAAAATTTTTGACAGAATCAGAGACTTATAAAGTAATTCGCATTCTGTGATAGTAAAACCTTGAGACTTCAATCTACGGAGTAAGTAAGTAAGTAAACTTTTATTATTATGATAATCATCATAACATAAAGATTATGAATGGAGGGATTTCACGAGTTCAGGAATCGGCTGGGGAAGAGGGAGAGTTCTTTAGGGCAGGTCGTTTTCCTCACTGACGGTAGTCTGGGTCGTAGCGTTGTTATTGCGTACTCTCTTCGCTCCGGAACGTATTTATGCAGCAGATGTCTTTCGCTCATGCGCTGGATTTGTCTGTATAGCCTTCCGTCTGATATGCGGATATGTTCACTTATTGGAATGTAGTTTGCTATGATTCCCAAGCGCACGGCTTTCTTCTGTACTCCGTCAATCTTTTCAAGAATAGTCTTGGCCGCCCCTCCCCACACGCTGCATCCGTAAGTGATAATACTGACCACAATAGACTTGTAGATAAATTGTAACTCGGCTGGGGTATAACCCAGCTTCTTCAGCTTAAATATAATCGCGAATTGACTGTTTTCAAAACGGAATTTATATGTGAGCCAAAACTAAGATTAGAGTCAAACTCGACGCCCAGGAATTTCAAGCTATTGGGGGAATTAAACGAACAATAATCCTCATATGTTTTGTTATTAAACATAACCAAGAACTGCTTCGTTTTACTGTCATTCAGAGGAAATCCGTTTTCCCGACACCTTTTCTTAATTGAGATGAGAGCGTCAACGGTGTAGTCATAATCATCCACTTTAATGCCCACAATTGGGCTAAGATCATCAGCAAACTTAGTCAAAGATGTACTTTGCACGTTAACTTGTAAACCATCGTGAGAAATGTTGAATAGCGGTGGTTTATTGATCGTCCCTTGATAGCACATCTTTATTGATGGTAGTGATATCAGAAGAGGTGCCCTCATATCTAACATATTGTTTACTGTCTTGTAGGAGTCCACTAACAATTTACGAATATAAGAACAACAATATAAGGAAACAGATAGACGAAGGCCAAGGCATGTATGGTCAGAAACGGCAGAAAGTGGGGTAGAATAAATATGAAAAGGATTACGGAAAGGCGTAAAGAACGACATGGGGAAGGAAATAAAAGACATTTAGATTTAGTAGGGTAAAATTGAAGATGGTTAGAGGATAGCCAATCAAGAACTCTATCAATAGCCGATTGAATTGTAGTGAAAGAGTCCGGACCAAAAGAATAGATTATAGTGTCATCAGCATAGAGACTGCATGGGCAAGGATGGGAACAAAGAGGAATTGAAACAAGAAATAGAAGAATGACAAAAAAAGAACCTTGAGGCGCGCCACTAGAAATTGAGACAAGAGAAATGGGAGTTAAAACGAATAACTTGAAAACGGTTAGATAAATATTCAAAGAGATTGATGAGATAGTCATCAAATCCAAAGCAACGGAGCTTCCAAAGAGTAATGGAATTCTATCAAATGCCTTTGAGATGTCGAAATGATTATTGCTCCGTCGGTGTTTGAGTCAAGATCACTATATACAGAGGCAAGGAGATGAAAAAGATGAGTAATTGTCGAACGCCGAGGACAGCAACCAAATTGATGTTGAGAAAGAAATGGTTTAATACGAAGTAAGAAAAATTAGAATAAAAGACGTTCAAAGACAATGGAGCTCTTGGAAAAAAGATAGGCGATAACTAGTTACAAGTCGTTTGTTGAGGTCCTGGGATTTCAAAATAGGAGTTATGAAAGCAGTTTTCTATTGAGAAGGAAAAGAACAAGATAAGCGAATCAGTAAAAAGATATTGGAGAGGCGAGGCAAAGGCTGATGCACATTTGCTGAGAATGATTGAAGGAATACCACTAGATCCCGGCAAGCCCTGTGTGTTTGACAGGGTTAGAATTTAAGCGTCTTGAAAATGATGATCAGATAATAGGTGATTGCAAAAGGGCAAAGAATATTGATCATTTCAGGTCTAGACATATATGAGATCAAGAAGATTGCCAGCAGAGTTGGAAGAGGAAGTAACAATTAATTCAAGAGATAGCTCAGCCAGATGGTCTATAAAATCATTTTCATGTGGGTCCCTCGAATCAAGAGAAGACCATGATATATTAGGAAGGTTGAAATCAGCAATAATAAGTGGAGAAGTAACAGCAGAAGAATATGATTTCCACATGATTTTCAGGTTAGATATGGAGACTTAGACGAGGAGGATTATATATACAAAACATGATGAGACGAGGGGAAAATGTAGGAGCAACACAACCACAACAAAAGGTAAGGTCTGTAGTTAAATATCTAGTTAATTGGACATTCAGTCTAGCTAAAATAAATATGTGCTGTATGTACTCGATTGACTTGATCTTTTTATGCATTTGAGTTGGGTGTGAATATAATGAATTTATGAAATTTGCAGAATAATCCGTGTTTTACTGTTTATCTCATCCCTTAATATCAAAACATAATTGTTATCTAAAGCTAAAGTATTACTTGCATGCAAAAAGTAAACATTTTATGGCACTTTCGATCTGCAGAAGCAGTACTTGCAAAGCAAAATTATAGAAAATAATATCCATTATGTATCATAATGCATTTCTGTATCATTTTCAATAGGAAATGTATTTACTTGAAATAACTGCTTGATATCGAATACCATGTACGCAATTAGATTTTTTTCTATTTCAAACTTGGAGGCTAAGCGTTTCTCCTTTCAAAAAATTGAATAGCGTTATTGTTAAAATTTTGAAAAATATTTGAAGAAACCACATGAAAATGGCGTATATTGGCTGATATTCTCGTAATCTTAATTCCGAAACTTACTATACAACGATATTTTCAACACAAAAATTCCGTGCGTGTGAATGCTCAATAGGTTTGTTCGCACTATTTAATCTTTCTATACATTAAATAAATTCATAATATGAACCGATTGCACTAATCGCAGATCTGCTTTGATAATTTTCAATATTAAGAATGAACAAATTTCGTCATCGTTAAACGAGTTTTTCATTTACCATTTTAGGTAAATACTATTTTTAGTAGAATCAAAATTATTAGTTGCAGAAATAATTATTGTTTAGTGACTGCAAATAGTGATGTTGACTTAGAAAGATATTAAATATAATTTCTCAAAAAAATATCATGTACTTTATGTTTAATGTACGCAATTTTTAATCATTTTGTCAACACTCATTGTTCATTAATTCTGCAATTTTATCATTGCTATGATTTGTTCTAATTCTTTTTGGATTAGTGTTATGTTCTGTGAATTTTTAAATATAGTTATTGCCAAGTTGTCCAAATGGTAGAAGCCTTAGGGAAATTTCTTCGAAATTCATTTGAAGTAATAGACTTAGAGCCAATCCAGACATAATCCTCCAAAATATAATGATTTCTACAAACGTATACATTATTTGCCAACAAGCTCGATTCAGCAGGTTTCAGTTTCTATAACCATTCAAGATTTGACGTATTAGTTATTATTGGAACTTCCAAAGGTACAACCAATTAAAATTTGGTTAAGCACATGTCTTTCATATTCCCGCCAAGAAGGAATTATTGTCATTTAAGGCTGCCAAAATTCGCAACTCGGGAACTCTCTTCTGGTCTTTTGAGAAAGTAAATTTTCAAGTGTCAAAATGTATCAAACACCGACATGGTTACCAGTAGCTAGCGAAATTTACCAAGCAAATTACGCAACATTGAAGCACGCATAAATCAATTCAGATAAAAAAATCAATCACAGTCATTACTAATCAATTTGCATTAAAAATTTTACATTTGAACCATTAATTGAAATTGCACTACCCTTGCAATATTGTACATTCCTGCTATAATTTTTTGAATGCTTAATTAATTATGCTTAGCATAGGGTTTTCTTTTTGTTACTTCAAGAATGTTTTCAATATTGACTCGTCCCTTATTTTGATGGACCATTTTAGTGAACACAAAAATGCAAAGGTTTCTCTTTGCAATATTTTTATGAAAATGTTTTATAAATTTTGAAGCTAGATTGGGAAAATTTGTTCTCGCTAAAAATTATTAATATTTTATTATAAGCAGTAATGATAAACAATTTTGGAAGTTTTTCCCAAAAATTGGCACACTTAGAATTTTGTATTAATAAAAGTCAGTGGACGTTGTAGAGATTTCATATATGTGTTTTTTGGTATGACGTAAATGTTATCAATAATATTTTGTTAAATCAAATACGAATTTTGTAATTTAAGAGCTTCTTCACAGTAAAAAGTATGAAAAGAGCATTTGATTTTGTTGCTAGAAAATGATTTGGAAACAAATGCATTATGTTTAAATTTTGTGAAATCAGGTCTAGCTTAGACCGTAATCTAATAAATAATATATAAGTATATCTTTCAGTTTGTAGACCAATCGGCCCTAAAACTTAGTTAGTATGAAAACAATCGGTTGTTTAAAATTATATTACTCATTTTATTAATTATGTTTATTGTTTCAGGGCAGAATGGAACTCCAAATCTAGTTTGTAAGTAATTTGTTAGAATGAATATTTAGTTGTAGATTTAGCACAATTTCTCAGTGTATTATTTTAACAAACGAGTGATCATGCCAAGTTTGCAATCCGTCGAAGTATGATTCGTGACTATATATTTCCTTTATGACTCATTTAAACATTTCCTTTCAGTTCTTTCAGTTTTAAGCAATATAAGACATTGAAATTCTGTTTGCTTATCAAGAGCATTCATTTTGACTGACGAAATATGAGTTTTTCATGGATATGTAATTACCTCAAAATTTGTAGACTAACGTTTTATTAACTCAGACATTGCATTTGCTTTGTCAACATGTTGGTTAGATGTGCAAATTGTTTTGCAGGAAACTACATTCATTTACTAGCGTTTCATTATATGCAGTATTGCATTTGAAAAAATCGTACACGTCAGCATAGTAATATTTTAGCTATTGAACAACCACTTATTGCATTCCGTATACAACACCTACATTCTACTTGTAGCTCTTGTTCTAGAAATTCTAACTATGTGATTCATTTGACTACATGCGCGTTACAAAGATAACATTTAAAATTTAGTCTATGTGTATATCATTATACCATTGTAAGCTGCGTTTATTCTACTGAACAAATAATCGAATTGTTAAACGTAAATTCAAATTCACTGCTAATCTTTAACATTTTATGTTTTTCTGGCTATTAATCAAGCATTAAATTCTTGTGTATTGTAAATCATTTCATTATTGTTGATTTAATGTGTGCGGACATCAAATTCATTGATTTGCGTCTTGAGTTTGAATTTTTTTGAAATAAATTACACTCAAGTACTCGAAGTTATCTTTTATACAGGAGAATAGTTTTTTACACTTTCAGGCTCTTAATTTTTGTTTTTCTATCAAGTACAATATCTTCAAGTTTTTGATCCTCAATCTCTCACTTTGATCTTTCTCATGTTTAATTCATATACTTTGTTATCGTATACAGGATTTTCATTTGAGAGAATGCCTCCTTTGAACATTTTATTTCAATTTTATCTTTCCCCTTTTGCATTTAATTTCATTTCATTTGCCTCTGACGCTACTTTACGTAAGTTTTAGCTTTTCTTTTGTTTGTTCAATAACAAGATTGTGAATAAATTAAATATTAAATGATATGGATCGTTTCCTTTCATTTAATATTATTTCTCTATCGTATACTAATGACTATCTCCAATGTTACTATCTTGTTTTATGTTGTTATAGTTATACTAAGGAATTTTCACCGATTAAAGCGCAAGTCGTTTTATAGATGGTTGTTTATAAATACTCTAGCATTCACTACATTTGGGTTGGTTTACGTGCACTGATGCTTAAGTCAAGTGATTCTTTCCATATTTTGCAATAAGTCGACTCATCCCTAGACAGCCCATTTCGTTCTTTAAATAATTATGTATATAATTTGACATATATAGTAGCGTTAATGTTTACTATAAATGTGCTATTTAAATTATTTAAATTACGTTTTGATACTAAGAGTCAGTTTCTAAATTTCAAAAAATATCTCAATGATTTATGAAATGAATGATATTTCTTCATTGCTTTGTAGCTTCGATGAGAAAAGACACTACATTTTAAATATGACTGCTAGAAAGCGGGTTGATTAATTATAACCAGTGTTAGCTTATTTAAAAAATAAGCGTTTTAAAACGTTTGTTTTTAATCATTGTATTTTTCAATGTTTTTTATAAATTTTTTGTTATTTTTTTCAGGTAGAACGTGAATTGATCAAAATTTGATATAATATTTGATAATAGAATCAGATTATTTGAATTTTTTAAAAATATACATTTAGCATTTCATCTAAGAATAATACATGATAATGAATATGATTATTTTTTTGGAAAAAATACTTGTTTTAAAACGTTTAATCAATTAAAAACGTTTTTTCTAACAAAGAGAACTTCTATTGTTTAGAAAATTTGTTAATAAGAGATGTTAAAACAAGTTTGCTTCGGTTGGACATTTGTGTTTTAAGGAGTAGTTCATGTAAATAGTTTAATAGCAGCTGTAATTTTCAAATGAAAATATATTGTGATGCACCGTCTATTAATTGTGTTGCTGTATTGTACTTGTGGCATGCAATGACAGTTTGTGCTAATTACTCTACAAGATAAAATAAATAGGTAATCAATCCGTTGTCTATAATGTTTAAACTTCTATCTTGTAATATGTTGCTTTTATTTGTACGCGCTATAAACCTTTAATTCTACATCATGGGATCAAAGTAAGATAACAAAAATCAGTCTTGCGGGTGTTTAAAACGTTGATTCTAATTCAAAAACGAAATAGGTGTCCATCGAATTGTATATCATCAATTTATTGCTAAGTAAACAATAAGCTAGAATTGATGCGTTGAACGTATATAACGTTTAAAAGTTTTTTTGAGTAGTAAATTTTCCAACCCTTGGGGAAATAGTTCATTAACCACCCAAGTACACGTATAGCATTGTGGAACTGCGTTCTTTGCATTTCATTTGAGAATTACACAAATAATAAATTAAATTTGTATGGTATTGTTCTTTATGACATTATTATAATAATAATAATAATAATAATGGATGACTTTATTTAGCCGCTGAAGGCATACACAACAAAAAAATAAAAACAAGTCAAGTTTTACGGCAGCGAGGACAGTCACAGGAGATGAAGTAGGAGCAAATGGAAGAGTAGGTGAAGTTGGAGAAGGGCTCAGCAAAGAGGAAGGCCATCAAAGATTTCTTGAAGCTCGGTGGCGGAGAAAAGAAATCAATCGCTGTTGGAGGGTTGAGAGGCAAGATGTAATTAGCAGCAGTACAAGCACGATTGATAAACGAATGAAGGGTGCGATGTTTCTTCGTACGACGCATGGAGAAGACAACAACATAAGCAGAGCGAGTGCAGCAGGAATTTGAGAACTTAATGAAATCAAAATATATTAACTCTTTATTTCCGGCATTTTTCAATTAATTAACAATTCCTAGTGCTACTATAATTTCAATTGATTTTATTTATTGCTCATCGGTGCCCTATATTTAGTAACAAAAAACTTCCTTTTTCATGGTAAGATTCGTGTTGCAGAATTTTGGGGTTATTACGGTTTTAGGTTTAATAATTATTTTTTGGTTATTTTATGGTAAAATTCATATACAATAGCAATGTCAAAATCTCCTCTTTTGGAACACTATTTTTCTTATCAAATAAGTTGGCAATTCGCTACCCCAGTTTGCAAGTGCCCTAAATGCAAAAAATTTGAAAACTCCGCTACTATAGAATAAATGGATTTACATTTTTTTTGTTTCTTTAAACTAACAACAAAGATATTGACACTCAATCACAACATTTGCCGCGGACTCATTCTTGAAGTCTTGATGACATGATAGTCACACACATTCCAGAAAGCAAAGGGCAGACGTCCTTACCATGCTACCATATATATGATTGGAGCAGGGCATTGACGCACATCAGATTTTTCCTATATTGTATGCTCGAATATTTTATAGATTTTTCTTCGTATACTGATTTTTTCCGTATATTATTTCGTATATTTGTAATTGACGTGGTTGGTATTACACATAGAATGAAAAATTAATCCTGAACAATATTATAATTACAAAAATGGAGATAATTTAAAACACCCAATAGCAACAGTAATAGACGAATTGTTTACTTTGTAATTTACAATCATAAATTTGTTGAAGTAATCCACTGTCATTAATTCTGAGTAATGTGACGTTGTCTGCAATAAATTTATTAGATGTATGAATTTATAATTTGAATTTAACTTTAAACAGCCTAGCGTCCGTTTTTAAGGACAAACCGTTTTTCCACATCTACAAAGAATTTTCCCCAAGCCTATTTTCAAACTTGAAAATCTTGGGACATGGGTAGGTCTATTGGTGAACATACATTAATGCAATGTTGACAATTTCTACTAAAGCTTATTGCAGAGATTGTTGAATAGATTAACAACTTTTCTTAGAAATTTGCGAATTCTTGAAAAAGATTTAAATTCTCTCCATACCTAGTGTTAATGTATTTAGAGGGTTTTGAGCCCCTGAAGGCAACAAAGAACTTTGAATGTTTCTTAACATGTGCAAATATATCCCAAATCCATAGAGGCGTACCGTGCGCAAAGTCAGAGGTCGTGGGGCCGAAGGCCGTTTAAGATTAAATAATAGGAAGAGCTATGTACAAAATTCTGAGAGCACGACATTTCTGAAAAAATATTGAGCTGAAACGAGCCTCATTGTAAGATTTTATGTGACGAGTCGAGCTGAATTACTCAAAATTCATACGAGCCGAGCTTAGAAATTTCGGCTCATTGACAAGTCTGATGTACAGTATATGTATTTCTTGTAATATTGAACTCAACGGAGATTTATAGCCTAAATTGCAGCCTAGCAATAAAATATTACACGAAATCACTTAAAATTCATTGTCTTCATCAAGTCTAAATAACTCCATTTTATTGTCATCGTCTGTCCTAGCATTGATCAAAATCTAGTACTCATGTGCATTATATTGGAACCTAGACGTAGACGCATAAGTTGTTAACTTCCGATGACGTTCATATGGCTTGAATTGAATTAAAGTAATTATCATAATTTGCGAAGACATACAAGCAGTACATGTATTTTAATACTGTAAGATGTGTTGTCAATTATATGTATGAGGTTAATTATGATTTTATAGTGCTGTCAGCAGATATAAACTTCATGGGGATGCTATGACCTATTAAGGATGCATGAATAATAGCATACGTCAAGGTTATTTTGTTGCGTCAAACTAATTTAGTTAAATAACATTTAGCTACGGACATTACGAGCTTTCGTAAATCCCTGTCATTATATTTAGGACATGCGATATCCTATAAAAATGATTTCTTTGAGACAGCATCTATTAAGTTGCATTCCATACGATCATTCAAATTTGTAGGTAAGATTTTAGTAAATCAAAGCATTAATTTAAAAGTCAATTACCTGTTAGCAAATTTATCTAAAATGCATAAGTAATGTTTAAATATGCATATGTAATTGAAAAAATATTATTTTCAATTGTGAAAACCGGATAAAATACTAAAAAATACATGATTAATAATTTTTTAAAATTTAATACGTCGAAATTACTGCTATTTTGCTTCCATAATAATTCAATAATTGCTGTCAAAAACATATATGTCTCATGATTTAGTGTTTACACAGTGACAGCGTGACAGAAGACATACAATAAAATCAAAATGCTTTGACTACATCTGTTTTATAATTACCTACTTGAAAGTTCGTATGTCTTATGTTTTGGGTGCTTACTGTTTACACGTTACATATGTCTTGAGATAATTGGACACAGATCTGTCTTATGTCACATGTAAACGGGTATAACGCAAAAGTTTAAGGTTTAGTTCTTATTGGAGTATAATGCAGTTCAGTGTTAAATTTCTTGTTCATACTCGGCATTATATCCTATTCTAATGCCACCCCTTGTCACTCAGTACACACTGCAAATATGTCTTATATTTTAGCGTTATTTCATTATCGTGATTTGCATATTAATTTCTATATTCTATAATTCTGATATTTAAGTGACAGATTTCAGTCATTCGTGTAATTAAGTCATTTGCTAAAATACTTTTTTTTCAAATTATTGATAATAAAACCAATTGTTGGGAGAAGAAGCAGTAATTTAAGAAAATTCATTAATCGTTTACAGAAAGCCATCGCTGTTGAAATATTAATGGGGCGGGAATAATGTTTCTATTTGCTGTGAAATTTTGCTATTGTGTGGGATTTGTGCTATTGGCGATGGCGTTTGGCGTAACGTAATTGACCGATTGGTCGACTGTGAAGCGTAGTGGGATATTTACTTGTTATCGGTGGGTTCATTGGCTGGAATTCTCATCGCGTGCATTAATGAGGAAAGTATACAGGCGCGTTAATTAGAAGATTGTGGCATTAATAAATACTATAAACGCACTTTTCCTTCGCATACTTCTAAATGAGTTGCGACTGGAGTAGCAGAACTAAGATGTCTCCACGCCGTTCATCTTATTCTAACAAATATGTGCAGCCACAATCGCTTTTTCATAAGGTAAGCCGCTTTTTCTGCCCAAATTACTGTCTGTCAGAAATCACTCCCTATTCACCTCCAATATTTTATTTTCACTGAGTTGAGAACAAATCAATATAGTTTGATTGTGCTGTAAAGTCTAAGTTGTTTTATAAATCCGTTTACTATGTCGGTACATGCTAATTTGTTAAAAAAACTTTTACTCTTCTTATTGCTAGATTGTTTAAAACCATTGACGACGCCTGATATGTAATTTAACACTCTTAAAATTTTTGTTCGCTTATCTTCGCTATGTTCATTAAAATAGTTTTCAATAGAAAATATAATTTCCGCGTTGATGTTTGTATAAAATGACAATTTCCATGGGTATATGAACTTTTTATACATTTACTAAGAAGTACTTATGTGTCATAAGCTTGCAACTTTCTATGTTGTATGTAAAAATATTTGAATTATTTTTGTCCATATTTTGTCTCAGATTCCACTAAATGAAGAAAAAACATGTTTTATAAGACGCTTTAAACGTCGGCATATTTCCCGATTTTTCAAAATGCTGTTAATTTGAAGACCGTCTTGTTTATTATCTGCGTTTAAAATTAACCAAACATCTGCCTTCACCGCTTTTTCTTCATTTTAACATGAACTATTTAGTAGGTCATGATTTCAATTAGCCTAATAGCACCACGCTTCTTTGAAACTGCGATATTCCCTAATATATAGTGCGGGAATGGTGCAATTTCCAACGAAATAATTTCATAAGCTATGTAAAATTTATATTAGCAATTGCTTCTAATGAAATTGTATCCACCGTTAATCATTTGAGTGGCGCCTTCAATTTGCGGCGCGCTTTAGGCTAATGCTTAAACCTTTTCAAATGTGTTTTTTAAAAACATTACACTAATCGAAGAAGGGTGATGAAACACTGTTTAAGGTTAGAATGTATTTTTCCTCATGCCTTCAATGAAACCTAAGAATAAGATAAACAATAGAAATGCATTTGAGAAGCAGTAATATTTTTAAAGGGAAACGTGTTTTATCTTCTCAATTGCACGAATACAATGAATGTAGGCGGTTTTTCACTAACATCCATATCGCTATTTCTAAGCCGTTATGATGCACATACATTAAATCATAGTAATCCCAAACATTCTGTTTTAGCCATAGTTTGAATTTCATGGTATTTCATTGATAAAGAAAATAGTTGATTTTTGTAGTATTTACTGTTAATTCATTCAAACTGACACACTTACTTAGACTTGTCAACGAGCCGAAATTTCTAAGCTCAGCTCGTTTCAATTTTGAGAAAGTTCGGTCCGGCTCGCCACATACAGTCTTTCAATGAGGCTCGTTTCAGCTCGATATTTTTCTTTAAAAAAAATTTGCTTTCAGAATTTTTACATAGCTGTTTCTATTATTTAATAAACATTTCTAGAATATGATTATATAAAAGGCATATTGAATGAAAAAATATGAAGAATCTGCATAATCAAATTAACAAGCAGTAATATATATTTGCTTCGCTTAAAAAGGCTCGTTTTGGGCTAGTTGTATATGAAATACTCTACTCAAGCTCGGGTTGGCTCGGTTCAGCTCGTTAGAAGCTCGTCTCGCCGACAACTGCACTTACTTATGTATTTTCCTGAGAGTAAAGTAGTATATTTGTTGATCTCATACTACTGATAAAACTACTTACTATTGATTTTTTAGCACCCAGAACACATTTCGTTTTTTGTTTGCTATCACCTTTGTAGTTTTGAACATGTACACATTTTGAGTTCAAATTTAATTCCCGTCGCATCTTTAATTCTCACGTATATAAATATAAGTGTTTCCAATATCACATCGTATTTTGAAATTTGTAATTTTTTCGAGGCAAGACTAAATCCTTTCCGCAATTTTTTGTATCGTACTATATAGTTCTTGTGCATTGAAGATATATGAGGCATATATTGCATTTAAATCCGATTTATTTTTTCAAAAACCGTAATTAATCAAGCTTCTCTTCAAGGTATTAGGAGTTAAGGCTTTATGTGTTTAGTTTTAAGTGCTCTTTTCTTTTTTTCCAGATGTAATTACGACAAAAAACTTCAGTTTGTTGCATTTTGACCAAACTCCTTTGTTCGTCTGCTTCACTGGCCGCAGACAAAGAATTGGTTAAAATCTTAATCTTTGTTGACTTTAATGCGCTTTGTCAATTCAGAATTCAATTAAGAAGTGAAACTGATGTTTTCAAAGGGTTTCACTTCAAAGTCAATTAACACTCTCAACTGTCTATGAGCATTTTTGCAAAGTAACTTTATATAGATTAGGATCGTACATACATTTGTTACGAGTAATTAATCCCACTCTTTGCTTAACTTCGCTTTAAAAAGCACTTCAGTTTATTCGTTCGGGTATAGATGAGTTTTCCACATGATTCAAATAGAATGTTCATACATTTTATTTTGTGTATTTTGGGAAAACGCGTTCTTGAAAATACGCTAATATAGGTTTTTGCTCAATAGAAAATTATCACAGCATGCCTACATATTTTCAACCTTGAAAGTTATATTTTTGTATGTATTAATCCACTAAACTGCTACTTCATTCGCAGTCTGTTTTACCTTAAAACCGAAATATTATTTCTGTGAATTTTAATTCACGTTCAAAATTTTAGTTTTCGCAGTTATTTAGGTTATGCTAGCTGCTACAGTCTTCATTGTAACTAAACGCTAGTGAATCATTTCAATTATTAAAAAAATGTGGTTGGATTGTAACATATTCTGAATATAAGGTATTGCCTCGAAAATGGTTTGTATTATCAACACACCACAGCCATCTATATGTAGATGGCTTTGCAAACCATCTTTGAACATATTCAGATTTCGAAACTCGTTAAAAATTTAAAGAGTGTGATACTCATTTATCGATGGATGCAGTTTTTCAGAATCATTGATGTGAAATTTTTTTAGATTTTTAAAAATGCTTTGTATGGTTCAATTGTTCTTCAGCAAAATTGCACAGCACGCCTACATATTTTCAACCTTGATATACGATAACTCATTTGAAGCTCTCAGACCAGAAGGGCGATTTAAACGTTGGCTTGTCATCTAGCCCTCGTAACCTGCACCTGGTGGATTTTTGTTTTCTGAGATAATACATAAATTTAAAACTAAATTTGAATGGTTTTAGGAGATATTTGCAAATCTGATTTTGTCATCCACTCATATCTCAAAATCGTCAAATGGTTGACTCGGCATTTGACCCCTAGCTCCACATTTATGTTAGTATTTCATGTGTCGACAGTTACATGGAAAATGTAATAATCATCTTAGAATCATTTAAGACCGAAGATCTCATTATATATGAATCACGAGGCGCAAACTGTTTTTATGTTCCTATAAAACAGTGTGTGACCATATAAAGTATTGGTTTAGCTTAAAATGACAAAGTTAGAATGTAAAGCATGTGTAAATTGAATTTCATCGTCGTGTTAATTCCCAGCATTTGTTCACTTTGAGTGGCATTTTTATAACAGCGCTCAGATGCAACTTTGAAGTTTAAGTGAATTTTTGAATCTGTGCATCGTTTAAGCACTTAATTTCTAGAAAATTGTGCGTCGAGTACCGATTCTTTAATGTACATTTTAGCGGTAGAAGCTTAAATTAGCGAATTCCAATGTCTAATAGGCAGATGTATTTACAATTGACGCACTAGTCATCAACGCGAAATCCATACTGAAAATGTATCAAGGATCCCTATTTCACAAACGATTTTGCTACATGCTGTGAGCTAAAGTAAATACACTGACTTAACTAAATGAATAATAGAACAACATTCCTACACAGTTCAAGTCAATCTGAGACCCTTTTTCAATCGTCCTTGTGAAAGACATTAACCCTTTACCTGCAAGTGATCTCATACTGAATCACTTATACTTTTATAATTCAATATGAGTTTTCTCTGCAATCGAATAATATGAAGCAATATCTTGCTTATTCATTTAAAGTGCTATTCTTATAACTTTAACGTCTTTTAAGGGTCTATTCTAGGTTTCATAATTCAATTGTAGTAATAGAATTATGGCAGATTATCGCTTAATAGAATACATCTATAATTTTAGATTATTTGAATTGTTCTTAACTTAACTTTGCATTTTGATACAAGAGAACTAGGCAATAATCAACATAACTGAAGGCGCTAAGAAATTTTTCAATACCGTTTAGCGTGTGCATAAACTTTCTCCAACTTCTATATTTTTTTAATTTTCACTCATTCCTAGGCCCTTGATCATATTATGCGTGTTCGGCCATAGGTTTTCATGAGTGTCTTAAAATTGTTAATTAGATTGTAGTTTCTACAATATTTTATGTTAAATTTTGTTGATATTTTCGATACAGCCTCTGTAAAAGCAATAAATTGAATTGAAACATATTTCAATTTAGAATTAACCCTCTTGAATCGGTAACAAACCTTTGCAACCGATTGTGCATGCTGGTCTTTCTTTGACTTAACTCCAGACTTTGATGTTAGTTATTGGTAATCAATGTCAATTAAACGTGATTTGCTGAAATGGATTTTAAGAGAAACTAGTATTTAAAACGATTTTCGATTCTTCCTTCATTCTATTTTTAACGTTTTTTAATGTTTGCATTCGCAGTGAATGCCTTTTCACAAATTCTTCGTTATTTATGTGCCTTGGTATATAATTTCATATCTTTGTTAGATGTTTGTGCATAATTTAATTACTTTATTTTATTATTACTGATATCCTCTTGCACTGTGTGTACGAATCCTTTTGGCTAAATTTACTTTTTTGCTTTGAATTGTCTCTTAATTATTCCAATTTCCTGGACTTAATAAGATCATGAACTTAAAAGATTAAATACAGTGAACAGTAATTATTTACTGATGGAAGAGTTCTTTATCTAAAGTATACACTCGTACTTTAAATTATGTTGACATAGAGAAACACTTCATTGTGATTTATTTTATTTTAACAAATTATTATTGTGTAGTAAAGTGTTTTTTTCTCAATCCTTACATTAATTTAATTTAGAATTTTTATCTAAAGTAAATGACTAAGTAATTTGAAATTTGAAAAAATATTTGGTATTGAGAAAAATGCGCTTTTCAACTTTTTAATTCATGCACTCTTCGCATGTCCAAAGTTTAAAACTTTATATATATATATATATATGGTATAGGGCTATTCAATACAAGCCACCCCTTAACAGAAACGTTTGATAATTATAGCTGGCCTCTCTGTTCTAATTTATAATCAAAAATTACTTATTGGAAGAAGCTTCAAATCAAAAGTGTACTCAGCACAACTGGTTATGGCGGGGGAAATTTAACGGTATGCTATCTTTTTTCTCATTTAGCACTACATTGAAGTATTGATGGGTCAGGTGATAAGGTCCCTTAAAAGTTTAAAATTTTTCTACAAACCTTTGTCAGTGAAATCCCATATATTGATTGAAATTTGATTTACTTTTGAATATTTATTTATCAGGAGTTTCAAACAGAAATGCATATATATTATATTTGAAATGTACTATTTAGTCTAAGCCTATTTTAAAAAAGCCTAAATTGAAATTTTCAAATAGAATGCAAATGCAATATCGTCTCGAAAATATATGATTTACGAAAGCATATTGAACTTTAAGAAAAGCTTAGCAGTTCGTTTTTAAGATATTAATCTTGAAATTTGGCTTAAGATGACACATTACATCAATTTCGCCTAAAACGTCTAATTTGAACAGTTTTCCCCAAGTTTATCACTTTACAAAGATTGACAGAATATCAAAACAGGCGATTTTACATCAATTTGATATTGTTAACTCTATTATGTTTACATCACGATGTTTGCATAATGCAAAAATACACTTGTGGTTTACTCGGATATCGCAAAACTGCAAATTCTTTGCACACACTTTTCAAGTCAAGTTCAAGTTTCGAGCTTAAAGGGGGTGCCACATGATTAGTCTTTTGACTATAGTCTTCTGTCTATTAGTAAAAAAATTTGACTATTAGTCAAATATTTTGACTAATAGTCAAAAGAGGTTTCTGCGTAAATTGCATTGCATATACATGTACAAAAATTACTAAGTGGAGTCGCTATAATTACATTTCAACTTTAGGTGACGGGAGAATACTCTACGCTCACGAATGTGTATTGAATAGTTAATTGATCACTCATAAACAAGCGTATATGTAAAGAATTATGTAAAAATTTAACCCAATTAGCAGGTTGCAATCTTTATAGAAAATTCAAATAGCTACGCAATCAAATAGCCTTTGAAACAACTCGCTCTCTCCAATGGAATTGGGTTTAAAAACACGCTAAAGCCATTTCGACAAGTTGTTTGTTTGCACCTTTCATAATGGCCACGATTGTAATTATATTGTTTATTTATTAATGACATTTAAGATGAAAGTGCAGTTATTTAAAATCGAAATTCCCATTTTCTTTCAAAATTACAATAAGTTGACTTTTCTGGGGTGCCACACGGTTAGTCTTTTGACTAATAGTCATTTTCAAATAGAACGCTTTCTATTTCGTAATTTGACTAATCGTAAACCGCAAAAGTCACTTTTTGCGGGTGCCACACGGTTAGTCTTTTGACTATAGTCAAAAAAGTTTTTTGACTATAGTCAAAAGACTAATCGTGTGGCACCCCCTTAAGAAAATCTATATTTTTAAATTCTAGTATTTATATTTAAAAAATATTTATTTACTTTTAATAAACAAACAAATTCAAGATAATTGATTTTTACTATATTTTTAAATGGGTTTTCATGTAAGTTTGAGTTCGAGTAAATAACAGGTTGGTCTAAAAAAGTGAACTATTTTCGAAGACTGTTCCCTGATAGACGTGTCCTAGTAGAAGCACTATCATAGTCTCTTAGATAAATACGGGAACTCTCAAAATATCAATAAAGAATTGTTGGGCATATCTCTTTTGAAAACAATGACGGGAATACTATGACTGTGGATTTTGAACGTTACTTCGAAATGCTAGGAGAAAGTTTATTCCAGTCATCAAAAGAAAAAGGAATTTTAAAATTGTCATAGCAGGATGATGAGGTACCACCTTACTGCTCAACCAAAACACTTTAGGCTTGTAGACATTTAAATATTTCTCAATGTCAATTAAAATATTAGGCGCAAGCCCAGCGCATTTACCCTGTTAAAACTCGCCCACCCCTCATATATAGGCACGCCCCATTCCAACTTTGAAAATGTACATGGGATTTCAAAAATTCCAATTGTATTGGTCAATGACAGTCGCAAGTCTCAAAGTACGTTTTAGTGTGTTTATTGCACTTTAATAAATATATTCGGTTTGCTAATTTTTTGTGTGTTATACAATGGTTTTACTTTACGGTAGTGTACGAGGTCCTATGTTAGGTAAGATCTAATTGGTTTACTTTACTAGTGTACGACTAGGGTTATATAGTAGGACGAGTAAATTTATTATGTAGCGAATTTCAGTGAATAAACTACAGGCCGCTACAATTGACGTTAATTTATTTGCTGTCTTATTGATTAATTTCGCTCGGTAATCTTTTAATTTATGCTTCTCAAGAGTACAGCCGAGATTTCATTGTTCTCCAAGTAGTTTTAATGTATTATTTTCTAATAAATGTGCATTCTCCTTATTTTCTAAATCACTATTTTATTTCAATAGATTCTGTTGTAATGGCTTTCAAGTGTTTATCATTATAAGCCGTTGCTCGTAAATCATTCACAATTGTAACCTTCACACTCGAACTTGGTTATCAAAACTTACAGCTTTCGAATTGGAACGAAAACGTTAAATGAAAATGTATTCCAGTTTTGTATATCACCCTTAGCATTTTGATAAAAGGCTCAACATTTTCACATGCCTTTAATCCACTTTTATTGCGTAAATTTCTTTGGACTACTTTGTTGTCTCTAACATTTTTTCCTATCACGATTTTGATTATGAATATGCATTTAAAAACTGTTCGTCTGATGATTTTTTCTTTAATTGTAATTCACGAAGTTTATTAGAAAACTAGCATTTCAAAACCGTTTGGATAGAACGTAGTGGTTTGCGCACTAATATGTCGTCAATATTGTATGTGGACTTTTCAAGTGTCTTTCCTTTTTCGATTAATGGAGATTCATGCCTACTGTCTCCGTGTTGCTATGGCATTTTCCGCTACTTCCTTAACTAAGATTCTTGCATTTTGTACGAAATTGCGAAAGTCTAAATTTTTAATCGATTGTCATTTAATAGTCTGAAGTCATTGCGAATGCTCTCGAGCGTTGATTTGAGTTAAGAGGTGACGTTAATATCGCTATCCAATTTCATTAAATTACGAATTTAATACCTTTTCCTGTAAAAGTTTTTGTTATTGCTTTATGAAAGTGTACAATAGGCATACACAGCTTATTAAAATTTATCATTAAATTTAAACGTGTAGAATTATAGTCGGAGTGATTTTGATACAGTACTAGAGAGTGTTCTTTTCTTCTCGAATGTGCTGACCGGAGGGATAATTTGGCATGGTAGTTGCGTCTGACTTTGACTTGACACCCATAAAAAGTCCGGCAGTGCTGTTAATAACGTATTTGTTGGAATTGCACCTACCCTGCACGGTGGATTACTTTTCATTTGATATTCAAGCTGTAGAAAAATATTAATTGGAAACCTTAAAGACATTTTGCCTGTATACTCCTTATATACACAGATTATATATTTGATCTGCTCCAGGCCCGAATGAATATGCTATCATTGCATCTTTCAAATTAACTTGTTGAAAGGTTTAATCACTCAATTTGGGACAAATTTCTTCTCGCATGTAAACTTTAAGGCAATAAATTTGTTGCGAGACTGCTGGTTAATTACAGCGTTCCAACCATCGGTAATTTATGGAAATTGTATTTTTAAACTAATCCCCAAATCGAAGTTTTATTGATAAAGATTCTACTCCGGCGGCACTTTAATGCTACTAACTCGATTCTCTTTATGAACGCAATTTATTCCCAAGTCTAAAGTTATGAATTTTTTTCGATAGCTTAAACAACCTTTCGCTTTATAACTGTAATTCAGAATTGTCATGCTATTCAATTCTGCATTATCCAGTTTGTTATCGTGAAATATTTATTGTGGAGTTTCGCGGGAATTTCATTGTGGAAGCCGCAATTAATTACTGCTCGGATTTCGGTTGAGTGGAGCTTGAATTACAAGGACACGCGACTCTATTTGAGAAAAGGGGGAGCTTTTGATCATTAGAATTGGTTTTATTTCATTGAATTTCATTCGAACGAATGAAATATTAGCTGTTTGCACTTATCGTCGTAAAATTTCTCAATTCTAAATCTACAACAACCTTAACTCATTGTTATTTATCAAATAGTAGGCATTCGTATAAATTGAAGTGTTGCCAAATAACACTAGGCCGATCGTACACAAACCATCTAAAATCATTTTAAATGGTTTTTCTATTCTACATGTAGTGTCGAAAATAAATTTCTTGCATGTATTATATGGTTAGTTTTGCTATCGTGTATACTTTTGAAAACTGATATAATGCTTCTTTATCAACGGCTTCATTAAATATAGAAATAGTCATTAGGTCTTTGTACTTGTAAATTATCCCTAATATTCACCGCTCGTGAAGTGTTTTTGGCAGAGACATTTTTTTAGTCTCAAAAATCAAACTTAGCCAAATCGTGGAATTCTTACCTTTTAAGTGTGTTTTAAAACAAGGTTTTTGCCATACACTTAGAGACAATTATAATTACTATTTTGCCAAATCTCACGAATACTAATCGAAGAAATTGTTGCCATCTCATTCAATTGTGATCTGAAATCGTTTCTATCAATTAGAATAGTAAGCGTTTACTTAGATTTTGAATAGTACATTTTTCCAAAAAAAATTGTTATCAGGTATATGTAATTGAATTTTAAATTTTATTTCTAAAAACCATTAATTTACAAGGTCGGAAATTACTGACGACAATTTAAATTTTTTATAATTATGCTTATTTAAGAAGCCGTTCTAAATCTTTGAACTATTAAATCGTGTATGATTGAAATTTTAAAAAGTGTAATAGATGTACTGTAAAAAATGTGTATAAAAAGTCGAATGGGACGCTTTTGCGGAGCAAAAATGAAGCATTTGCAGTAACACATGACTGGATATCATTGTGAAAAGCCATCGGAAGTGGTATTGTAAATAACAGAAAACTTTGTACTTATATTTGTAATATTAGTAGCATAATAAGAGAAAAGAATATAGCAACTTTGGTTTGCACTCTCAAACAGTGTCGCGTTTAGCGGGAGGGGGTGGAAGGGGGGCGACCGGCCCTCTTTTTTGGGCCCTACGCAAACACTTAAGAAAAATGTTTCATTTTTCTCAAAATTGAAAATTGTTCACTTTAATTCAAGATGTTATCAATCGAATTGAATCTGAAAACAGACGATTGCATTTTGTGTAAGCTTACATTTATTAAAAAAACTTTTTTACAATTTTTTTTGTAAAAATGGCTGTCAGCCCCCTGTTTTTAAAATCCTAAATGCTTTCAAAGGAGTAAATTTTCCCTAATTTCTACCTCTAATTGGCATGAAAGTTGTATATTTTGTACGCATTTTGACGTTATTAAATACTATATGTCTGAGATCGTACCCGTTGTGAGAATGCATCGCAATATATGTAATAACCATATATGACCAAAGTGAAATTGATACGCAGGCCAAATTTATATTTGCTAGTTGGATTTCAATCTTTGACATGCATCCTATCAAAGTAAATAAAATTGGCAACAGATTGTATTGAAGCTTTGAAAGTACTGTGGTCTGTTCCGAATTACTGACTGGGAAGAATTTATGTTGCTTTGAACTCTTAGCATATAAATAGCTGCTCATTTCTTCTTGTAAAATACGGAAGCAAGCATTTGTCTAAAATGTCTCACGAGCATTGTTTGAAATGATGCCTTTCTAAAAGGATTCATATGTTAACCTTAAACTTCATAGGAATTTCTTAAAATATTTTATGGTTTCCCAAAAAACTTTAAACGGTCAACTCTAATGCTCAAAAGCTATCTAAAATCTGTAGGTACCACTAGATGACTTTGCGTACTGCACTTTCTGCTATGGAATTTTGAGAATAGTATACAAAGTGCAAGCTGGGCCGATTTTCCCATAGTGCAAAGCGTTAATTAACAGTTCGGTATCAAGAAACATTTTCATACTATATTTATAGATTAGGAAATGTCCATATAACTAAAAAACTTTGTAACAGATGTGACTTAAATATTTCATGCGTGTAGCTCTATTCGCGTAATTTTGTTATATTGTAATTACTTTGCACATCGGCAAATTATTTTCTGTTTAAAGGCGCGTAAATCGATTTAGCTAGTTAAGTATTTATAGTACATAATACTTTTAGCATGCATAAATTGCATTTGGTACGAACTGCTAAGGTAGAAGAAATAGTTATGTATGTCATGTTCCTTTATGTTCAATTAATTGCTGAGGTTTACAGCAAATAAAATTCTTACAAAGCGCAAGTAGGCGTAGATTATTCAAGTGCATTCAACACTATTTTAAAAAATAAGGTTGTCAACAAAATAAACCAGCATTCCAAATGGCTAGCAGATTGGTGTCATTATTACCTAAAAGGTACTTTTTACGAACCGTCAATAATCCAAATTGTTGTCCACAAGGCGGTCCACTATCAGGAGCTATATTTACAGAGGTAACTAATGATATTAGTGATAAAGTCCTACGTTCACCTGATAATGTGGATATTTGCAAATACTCTGATGACATGAGAATTGTTTGTTCATTATGTACAACTAATCCACAAAGACAACTAGAGGATTATAAAACTACCATAGAAAAAGTTGTGCAAATGTCTTTGGAGAATAATCTAAAATTAAATTTGAAAAAAAAAACAGAAGAATTAATAATCTCTCACTTTAACATCAAGCATAAGGAATTACTAAAAGCTTCTAAGAGCCCTATAGTGATTAATGGAGAGAAAGTAAATCAAGTTACCCATTACAAANTGGAGAATAATCTAAAATTAAATTTGAAAAAAAAACAGAAGAATTAATAATCTCTCACTTTAACATCAAGCATAAGGAATTACTAAAAGCTTCTAAGAGCCCTATAGTGATTAATGGAGAGAAAGTAAATCAAGTTACCCATTACAAATATCTTGGAATATACTTTGATAAAGATTTGCAATGAAGAACTCAAGTAATGTCAATATGTAAGAAAACAAACTTAACTATAATTAAGCTGGCCCGCTTCATAAAGGAATGCTCCAAAACTCAGCAATGGATGGTATTTAAGACTTACATATGCCCTAATGTCTATATGGATCAGAAGTATTTGCATATGGACTAACAGAGAGGGACAAGAAAAATTTGAAACAACCAATTAATCTATATGGCAAGATATGTAAACTAGCAAAGGAAGACCTTATAAACTATATCAATGAAAAATTCTTGATCAGATTCAAGACAATTCTTATCAACAAACTAATTTAACACTGATCATCCCCTGAATAAAGAATTTGACTTCTACGTTTAGTAAGAGAATGTAGAAGAAATTCAAGCAACCGAAATATAATGCAAAGTTATACCAAAGATCATTTNAACGGACAGACAGATATATATATATATATATATATATATATATACATTTAAATGTTTATTAAATATTAGGAAGAGCTATGTAAAAAATTCTGAGAACGCAATATTTTTCAAAAATTATCGAACTAAAACGAGCCTTCTTGAACCCAACTCAGCCGTACGTACATAAAATTAAAATGCACCAAGCTTAGTGATTTAGCTCGTTCCCAAGAATGATTTACATAAATATAATTAACACAATTTTGTTTTCAAATGCTATTTGGTTTTAAACGCCTTTCATTATTTTTTCATTTTAATCTTTGTAGCGCTCTAAATTTCATACGCTGTCTGAGTTACAGATAAATATTTAAACGTCAATAAATATTTAATAAGAAAGTGGATCGGAAGCATTTATATTAAGCAAGAATTCAATACATAATTTCCGGATTCATACTACAATAAACATCTTTATTACTGGAAGAAATTCTGTTCGATTTCATTATTTAAATGATCGTCGAGAGAATGTGAGATGTAGAGGGTTCCACTGTTTTAATCAAGTGTTTTATGGGTGAAACATGTTTACAATATCTTGAAAAAATCAATTCTTTGTATGTTATTTATTTCAAATAAATGCTAGTAGAATGTCCACTTCCTCTGTACTTGGTGGGATGTCCAAAAACTGGCTTTGTAATACAAAATCTACAGAATAATATCAGCCTCTCTATTGNTATATATATATATATATATATAAAGAGAGAGAGAGATCGCGTCGCCGTGGGGGCCTTCGCCTCCCAAATATTCTTCAAGGGAAATTTTTTAGATTTTGTTTTTCGTATTTTGCTGTTTTGAATTACGATGCGACGGACTTCAATTTACTATTAACACGTTCGGTTTTCGGATGAGCATTGAGGCGCACAACACATTTTTCTAGCGCATTACATTGCCATTCTAAGGTATTTAGCAAGCTTCCACTAAAAAAAATTCATTTTTTAGGAATTTTTGCTCATCACTAAAAATTTTTTGCTGCTACATATATATATAGATATTGTAGATATAAATGTATCTACCAGGATTCCGGCGCTCTGTGCTACGGAAAATCTGCAAATACAGTAGCACCGATGCTTATATATATACACATTTGTATGTATATTGCACAATTTTTAATATATAACCTTTCTACCGAACTCCGAGATGTTTCAGCTTATTTTTTGTTTTAAACAGAATTTTGGAAAAAAACAAACAGAGAACATGTATTTTTATGAAAAACCGTGTGTTTCTGTTTAATTCAGAAAAAGCATTAAAATCGGAAACCTTGAAGTTGTATGGTGTTTCTCAAGGCTGATGTTAAAATCATTCGCCAGGTGTCATTTACAATTATCGTCTAGATAGTCTAGCAGAGTTGATGCGTTACGTCTGCGTCATTGGGAACATTTGCAAACAGTCAAATTGTGAACAAATTATTATACTAGATTATTATTTAATATCAGTTGCAAATATTTTGATTTTGGAATTTCATGCAAATCTGGTTTTTATGTACGGAATCGATTTAATACTTCAATTTTCTGCTTGACTAATCTTCAATATTTCAGGTCATCACGTGTATAGACTTTCTTCTAAAGTTACATATAGATAAATAAATCCACGCTATCTAGACCATTTTCTGCTTGACAAGGGTAATAACTGTCCGGTCATCAATAGAATTCATGCCTATCACCTTAACCCTTAGACTATTTAAGTTTTGATTGTTGAAATCATTAACTTATTTTTAGCTTTTATTGATCCAAATAGGAAAAATTTTATTCATTACATCAATGTACATAACGAGTCATGTCGTCCCTTAGTCGCTTTACTCTAATTTACAACATGAATTAAGAGTGTGATATTGTTACAATTTTGCTTAGAATTATGAAATTAAAAACTTTAATAACTTCTGTTTATTGATTGCTTTGTTATTGATAACTTTTTTCATATTTTCAATCAATACGATGCATTGTCGCAGTTGAATGTTTACTCCCACTCTTCGATTGGTTTTAACCGCAACTGAGATAATAACTGTTAGGGTACAATTAATATGATTAAAGCTTTGCACCAGTTCAAAAGCAGCCGAAACAACCACAGCTCCCATTTCTCAATAAATGAATCCTTGTTAATGAACAGGTGAGTAATACAGCTTCTCTTAGCTATGTTTGTTTATACATGCATCTTGAACTTTTCGATTTTTTAAGATTTTTAAGTAAAGCATCAAAGCAGGCTTCATCTTTATTTGAACCTGAAATGATCCATTTGCATTATATTTGTGTGTTCCCTCCTTTTAATTTAGTCCCTATATTAATATATTTATATAGAAACTATCTATCTTAGCGTACGCTTAAACCAAGTAATATATGACGTTGTCTTGTACTACTTTATTTTTCATCGAGTACTCGACTCCTGTTTTGCTGTTCTTTCTCGTATGATTTAAAATTTTGGAAAGAGTCTCACTTAGGCGCTACGGTTGGACGGTTAGAATAGTATACGTCAGAGTAGTCTATTCAGACCTTATGCAAAGTTAATGCTTTTTGACAATAACTTTTTTGCCATCGTCATATTTCTTTGTTAATTAATCATAATTGCACTAACCTTGCTAGTAGGAGTTACTTCCAATTTGACTTTTAACTAGCTCTTACAATTCCCCAGCTCTAAATCGACTCAATTTACCAAACATTGATTTGATTCCTCAGAAAATCTGTCGTCAAAGGGGATCATCATCACTATCTAAGAGGAATCTTGGTGCCACAGGGAAGATCCCTTGTAAACCGAGGTGCAAGGCTAAACCTGACATTGTGGAAACACGAACTTTAGTGTAAAAATAAAATCTTTGAATATATGGCTGCTTTTTCTTAATTTTCATCAACCTTGTCAAAAGCGTGTCACCGAGTCATACCTTTAACCGGGTTTCTGGTTCTCATTTGTTAAGCAGACATTGGGCGAAAATGTTTAATAGCAGCTTTTTACTCAATGTGGCAGCGAATTAAACTTTTTACACTGAAGAAGATGTCACGTTTGACACTAATAATAAATTGCTTAACTGCAGTTGGTGATTACTGTAAACTTTTTACACTGAATTTTTTGATGAGTTTTGCATACCTTGTCTATTCATGGAGATAGTTTTCACAAAGGCATATGTTAAAAAAATTAACATGAAATTGGAATTCTCAACAAAAAAATTCAATTTGAATCTTTACAAAAGTAATTTGTAAAATAGTGTGGCTCAACCTTATTGACGATTACTCTGTAGAGAGTTTTTTCTGAAACTAATAGCCAGTAAAATTCGGAAATATATTCATAATGAATTTGAATATTAAATAGCGAAATTATTTCAAAATACGAATTCCTTTCCATCCATTTACATTTGCATTCCAATTAGCAAACGAAACTAAGATGTTATTCTCCTCTACTCCACTGAGTTAACTACATGGGTGCATTTCCTGTTAATGTATTATGATCTCATATTAATAACCTTTAATTCATTCATTATTTAGCTAATTTTTGCAGGGCTAATATTGATATATTGTTTGTATTTTGAATGAATTTTAGTACCTTGCAATTATTTAGTAATTTTTTAGATATATTTCATCCGTTTCGTGTGATATATTAATCGATTTTGCATTGGGGTATCTTTAACTTCCCGCCTCCGCTGTAGGAGTATATCTCCAGAGGAAGTATACCAACTATTAAATACAACGAAAACTACCGTACACTAATATTAGTCGCCATTCGATTTTATACCTATTTCCTCTTCCAACTTAATGTATATTTTCTCTTTTGTATATCTACAATCATTTGAAAATTCATCCAATTGAATCCCTGTTGTGCAAAATTTTTTATTTCGTTTTGTTCTTAAATTTTGTATGTACATTAAATATTAAACTCGCTTCACTTCACCGTGTCTTAATGATTTTAATATTGCGTCATTTGTTAATAAACCCACGTGTTTTTTTGTAATTTAGTTCGTTTTATTAATTCTACTAATTATCTTCCGACACCTACGCTAATTTTTGTTGATTTTACATTCAATAATTCAATTTTAAACGTTTTCTTCGTGTCCCTTAAGTACCTTGTTTTTCAAAGAGCAAAACTTGGTATTTATCATTCTCACAAATAGCACTTTATTTCAGTGAATTATTAATAGTAATATGGTTTGTATGAGATCACGTTTCTATTTGAGTTCTGAAAACGTTTTGTAAATGCTGTTGATGTTTAACTTCTAAAGATATTAATTTGATGAAAATTTACTGTTTTATGCTTATCTCATTACATGGGGGTACTTTTTTCTAAGTTTGGATCTACATAGGTTTAATTAACATTTATAAAATTAACTATAAGATTAAAAATATATAATAATTATGAATTTAACAATATCAATGCATTAATACTAGCATGTTTTAATGTAGCCATTTTTAGAGGTCATAAAACAGGCTTACAAGATATTGCTGTAAACAGTGTGGATTTAGTGGAATTTTTTCAAAATATTTGCGTAGCTGCAAATAAACCTGCGTTGTCCATTAGTGTACTAAACTTGATGACAATTCAGAATCATATAAGAGATCTAGAAAAGTGAAGAAGTTTGAAAAGTAGGTCGCGCATGAACTTTCAACTTTTCTTTGGATTCTTGGAAGTTGCAAGGTTTGATAAATTTTCAAAAACCAAACGCGAGCAAAATTAAATTGTTTGACCCTTTAATAACTTGTAGAATATAAGGAGTTATTCAGTTTGAGCATTTGGAAGACAACCACAGAGTTACAACTGAAAAGTAAGATTGACAACTGCCGCCGCCCACCCCTCTCTTTTTTCTTCTGGAATTATATTGCACTATAGGCTTACTCATCAATTTGGGTTGCAATTTATTTTCCGGAATAATGTGTGTTGTTTTCATTATAATATAATATTGAATGGAATAATTTGATGCCCATTAAAAAATTTCTCTTTAGTTTTAAAGTATCATGTATACTACTTTATTATCTATTTCGTTATTAATGTATTATATTGCCTTATGATCGAATAATTTTTAACTGAACAAGGACAGGCCCTCTAAAAATGACTCTAATTTCCACATTCATTAGTCTAAGATATATAATCAAAACATCAATTATTATCTAGTCATGCGCCTATTTTGAGTTGACTTAGCTGGTTTTCAATGTTTTATAGATTTCTACCCATGAGAATAGAATGTCCTACGAACAAGTGTTTTTGATATAAATAGTTTTTGTTTAATTATATAATGTTGTACTTCTCTTTGTACAACAAACTTAAGTCAAGTCTCAGTGTTTATCAATTTGTAACATCTGTTATTAATTTGAAAGCGCTAGCTATTTAGCAATTAATTGCTCTGACTAAATTTCTACATTATTTCTCATTACATTTTCCTATTTTCTTGTCATCTGTTTTTTCATTAAATATTGAAGTATATCGACATGTAATATATTTCAAAATGTGATTTTCAAAATGCTTTTGTATTATTGAATTTGCTTATCCAAAATTTTGAATAATTTATTCGATTGTGATTGATAATAGATCATTCTTCTTATTTCAATATACCATAAAATCGTATTTGAAATTAGTTTCAATGGTGTGTAGGTTTGTCGCAATGATTGTTTTGACGTGTAAATTCCCTATTTTTATTCTTTTTTAAATTGCTGAGGTTATGAGTTTGACCAAGCAAAAGAAGCTCCATTATCTCCCAATGTGTTTTTCACTGGTTTAGTTAATTTTTGGAAATTCCCTCTATTGAAATGCGTTTGCAATTTGTAAGAAGGAAGTATTTTTGTTTCCATTTTAAATAGAATTCTAATGAAGACACACCCACAAGAAATTAATACGTTTTTAATTATCTTCATTTAATGGTTTGATTGCCTTTTCACTGATGGATTGTTAATGCTTCCGTCTAATTACCAGACTATTATTGTCCTTCTCTACCACTAATTTTAAAGTTTTTATTTATCCTTTAAAATGTGCCCTCCTTAACCAAGACCCGAAATCTTAAAGTATTTCAATGCCAAGCTTCATATAAAAGTGGAGTCTTGCATGAATGCTTGCACCATTTCTCTTTTATTGACTGTAGATTAGGTCATGTTTTATTTAGATTTTATATCAGTGTGATCGTTTCTGTGCTAGTAAATTTTCCTTTGACTACTTTAGTTAAGAGCTGCGCATTTTGCGTGAATCTGTGCAAACTTCTCTCATAACATAATTGTATAAAGTTGACTTTCTTTTGCATTATTGTCACACAAATGTTAACTGTACTAATTCATGTTGTTAAAGGAAATCAATATTTCGAATAGCTCAGCCTTGAATCCGATTTCGACTAGATAATGATTTTATTAGTCATCACTAAATTAATACATTGAATGGCTTTCTTCTTCACAATGTAATCTCACTTAACCTGATTTTTTTAGTATATGCTAATTTCTATTGGTACAAATGTCCACTTATATTTTAGAAATTATGGTTGTTTTTCATCAAAAATCAAGTATTTGTAATTGAAGCTATGTATCGTACCATAAAAATAAACAAATTTTTATTTTCTAATTTACCCAAATGTATATAACTGTATAATACCTAATTAATGTACTTTTTATTGGTATACGTTTGTTAGCACATGTAAGACTGCAAATGGTTTTTCTTTTGTGGTATGATATGACAAATATTCCAAAGGCTATAAAATTTTTATTATTATCTTGCGTAGAGATAGAGCTGAAAACAGATATATATATTAGCTTAACAAATATATTACATTAATTTACGTCTGAGTTTTTTGTAGCAACATCTCAACATTTTTATTGACATGAACAATGTTTGTGATTCCAAGTTAATCTGCTTCAGTGATTTCCAAATGCCTGTAATAATAATGATGATAATGTATTAAATTAAAAATTGACACGTGATCCCTAAGCTTTACACAGTTTCATTCTTGATAGCACCTTAAGCAAGGAAAAAACATTATCGGGAACTGGTTTTCAGTTTTTCCATCAATGCCCCTTCGAAGTAAAAAATAACCTTTTCAATGGGTGTGCTGCTTGTAACGATAAGAAACAAAGCAAACGACAATCCAAACGAAATCAATTTTGAAAAATGGTCACTTTCAAGCAAAAATTAATATTTTTGTAACATAAATGAACAATTTTGTTGTATTTATTTTCAATAGTTTCAAAAAGGATCATGGTTAAAGTCTGTGATACTATACTATAACACAATACATTTTTCCTATTTGGGATGTTTACAATGTATGTATTGAATGTGAACAGTTGATGCATATATCATTCATATATAGATATTATAAAGTGAGTGCTGAGAAGGAAAGATATGTTTGAATAGCGCTATTCGCTGCTGATTCTTTTGCTTCGTTTGCATGAGCAAAAGGCAAGCATTAATAGCTAGCTAGCTCTCTTAATTATTTTATAGATAGAATACCATTGTGATGCTATTTCCAAGGAAGCTATGCGGCTGTTTCCTTAGCGTGTTCATTTGACTCTACCCCTTTCCCCCTCCCGTTTCATTAAAGCTTTGGAATGTTGTTATTAAAGTCTAGCGTGTGTAGAGTGATTGGGAACGTGGGAGTTTTTGTTTTGTACATAGACGCATTGTCGTTCTAATCAAAATGTTTCTTCTAATATTGAGAAAGCGTTGAAATTGTAAAAACTTAATCGTGCACTTAATGCTGTACACAATGGTTTTCGCATTAGTTGATTAGAAAAACCAGCGACGCAGAAATTCCAATTTTGCCCTCGACGCTTCCTATCGCTTGATACTATTCACACGCGCAGCCATCCTTCATCCCCAATTCAACAATTATGCTTCAAAATGTACGCAGTTTATGTCAAGCAACCTCAAACCAATAGATGGATACCATCCAATCACGTATGTACATTTCCTTTATACCCCATCCTACTTTTCAAACATTTTGGTCTCGCATGCAACAACACGCTTTTTATTTTCCATACATTCCCATAAATATACCCGCAGGCTTTCCAAAATTGCATTGGGCCTTTGAATTATTTTCTATTGTTGAAGGGAATTCACTTTAAGTTTAAATCCTTTAAATGCTAAATACCTTTACCTCCTCAACCGAAGAAATCATTTTTAGGTGGCATTAGTTAGTTAAGTATTGATTTGAAATTTTCATTGTTGGTATTAGTCCGTATAGGTTTCAGCATCCAAAAATCTTTCTTTAGAAATTCCCTTAAGGTGTATATTTATTCATTTAATACACTGTTTTTTTTAAGAAATTCAATTCTGAATAGGTGTGTGTAATGATATGGTATTAAAGAAAATAGTGATCATTCCTATCGGTGAAGAGATTGTTCATGATAAAGGTCTCCGTTCCCCTAGTAGTTTCTCCGCATAAACTACTAAGTTGTGATGGATAACACTGTTTAGTTTAGATTCCCAGTTGTCTAAATGAAGTGATGTTACGCCTGCTGTTCAATTGCGTTCATTATTTTCCAAAATACTTCTGATGAATTTATTTTGATTTGAACCTAGAAACGTACTTATGAGAGAGTATTTTAGGACATGTATATCTTTGATGTTTCCGCACATTCAGCTATTCTGCTGTATTTATTTTTATGTGAACTCTTCAAAATTTATATTTTTTACATGGGGTCTTTTCACAAATGCTGTTTAATATTTTCAGTGAATTTGCTATCAAATCAAGGTTGCAGTTTTTGACACGGTGGAAAAAGATGTTTGAAACACCTGGAATCGCAATATGTATGTTTATAAAAAACTGGCTGCTCCCATTACTGAAATAAATAATTATATATATATATATATATATTCATGTTGTATGCATACAATGCTGAATAGTTATTATATAATACAATAATAATAATGGACGACAGACTAAGGATTGGTCTCTTCTAATACAAAATGTAGCAGAAAANTCTCCTGGCTACATTTTCAACTCGAATAAGAGTCGATAAATATGAATCCTGCAGGTCTTTTGACTCTAACTTATTGAAGGCAGCTATGACATTTGACCTTTCCTCCTCACTTGTGATAGTAAAACATTGAAATCTGGAACATTTGCAATCTTCACCTAATTTGTGACCAGAAAGTCTTGCCTTTTTCTCTTGTTCTTTTATTCTGCCAGTGATCTTTCTTTTCTTAGGCTTATCAGTTAAAGTAGGCCCTGTATCGTCTGCCATTTTGAAGGACAAGGCAAATGTCATGTAAACATAAATGCCCATTGGTCAAATTTGATCACGTGACCATGGTCACGTGACATATTGTGGACATGTGCCTTTCTTCCCCATGCTAACCTGGACTTGTGCCTTTTTTCCAAAGTATACCATTACTTTATAGTAAGATTACAGCGTGACGTAAGCCGTTTTTGACTCTATGCTATTATAGTATTAATATTTGATGTATGCTCTATGCCATCAGGGGCATAACTATAAAAATCAGATTTTGTGACATGTGCCCCTTTTCCCCTGTGGTCTTCATATATATATATATATATATATACGTTAAATTATTTTGAAAATACAATTCTACCTGGATGTTTCAAATCCCATAGTTGTTTTACCTGAAAGAGTGTTTAGGAAAAAAAACATAAGAACAAAAAAGTGTATTTTAGAAAAAACATATGTAATTGGAAATTGTTTAAAGCAGCTATGAACTCTTCGGAAAATCGCTATGGATCGTTATCCGGCAGTGATCTGAAATAAATTATGAAACTTTACTGTAGTGATTTGAAAATTTTAAAGCTGTATTTATCCCATCTAATTTGTTCTTTATTCACATTGATTATTTATATGGTGGACTTTTGTTCTGGCTATTTTGCTGTCTCTTGAGATCCCCTCTCTGCTGAGACTCGACTGATTAGAACTGAATTATGTCTCAATACACTAGTCAACGTTTCAGGACTGAAATTTGCTGCGTTGCCGTTGGTAATTGTACAGTAGTGCGACACAGCTAATTTTATGAATATTGCAGTACATTAAAATTTTAATTAAAGTAATGTGTTTCATCGCAGACATTATTTGTTTTTCCCATCGCCTTCAATTTATTCTCCCATGTCGAGAGATGCTTTTTGCTTTGCGGTATTCCTATATAAAAATACCAAAACTCAAAACACGCGTATTGCAAACTAGACGAAGAGCACATTAGCGTAATCATTTCATTTACTCATATTTTTCTCCACTTTTTAAAAAATCGCGATGCAATGTTCTCAACAATATTGGCTTTTTCTATCTTATACTGTTCATACATTTTCTTATTTAACAGTAGATTTGAAATTTTAGCCGCTTCTTACATTAAATTATTAAGTTGCAGTTTTTGTAAATTAAAATATAGAGCAGGGCATTAGAAGTGGACACGAAAATTCATTCAAAACATCGGAATTTCGTATCATTTTCTGGGTGTCCAACAATCTAGCCTCAATGATTGAAAAATTCTTAATATTTAAAACTAATTCCCGAGAAATATTTTTATTATTTCATTAGCATTTCATTGCAAAATGTAATTCTGTTATGAAAACCTATTTTACACTGTGAAAAGAATTTTTCAATTTAGAATTTTTTTATATTCTATAGTGAATGCCTCCAAACGTTAACGAACTAAAAGAATAGAGATCTAAATTTTAACGCATCACAGGAGTGCCCTCTATTTCACTTGCATTTTAAATTCCGGTTTGGTTTCAGTCCCTGCGCCTGCGTCACCACGTCCTTTGACAGCAAGCAGCGCTCTTCGATGGGGCTTGCGTCTTCAAGAAATATTTGTAATTAATTTTTGATTGTTTGATCCTATGAAGTAGGCGTTGGGAAAGTTTGAATATTTTAAATTATCTGAATTTTTTAATTCTTCAGAAAGCAAATGTTCATCATGAGGTAAACTCACGCTCACCCATAGACTTCTCAATATTCCAAGATTTTCACTTTTCTTAGTAGGCTTGGTTTGGATTTTTGGGATTTTCGTGTTAAGCATTTTATATTTATATTTCATACTGCAACTTTATATAATTATTCTCTATTTTAGATGAAAGTTCTCAAAGCGGAAATATAATTAAAAATGTAAAACTTTAATAATAAAAAGTAAAACTTGCTACTAAGATTTATTCGAATATAAGATTATGAACGAAAACTTTGTTAAAACTATTTACAAAAATTTCAATTGTTATTTCATCCCATTGTGCTGCATCAAAGTTGGTTTTCTTATTTTTTTTAAATTTTCTCTGTCGCGGATTAATGTTAGTTGCTTGCTAACTCAGTTTTATATGAAACTGATAAATAGCACAAGAACTACTTTTTGTAAACTGCTTAGGCATATTTTGGAAGAGTATAAATATTTTCATACCTAGCGTTCAAAAAAATATTTATGAACAATCTATCGCGTCGTATCCTCTTGTTTTTCTATTAATGACTTTTATTGTAAGCTTTCGTAAACCATTGATATATTCCACAGATTTCAACTTTTATGAGCGCCGGCACATTTGCTGGTTTATAATTAAGTTCACTTAATGATATACGTCATGCACACAAATGCGAACTTTGTGGATTGTTGATTTGCTGCTATAATGGCTTCAAACCTCTAGAATATTCCCAATAAAATTATAGTCCACTCCCAAATTTCCCAACCATAACAATTAAGCATAATAGAAATGATTAATTCCTCATATCTATTGCGAAAATATCTGCGTCTATAATGTAACCAAATTAGAATGAACCAAACTCTTCCATTGTTTCTCTTTCTAAAATGATATAAATATTGCGATTTTTACAATTTTGACATACTTTTCCAAACAAATCTACTAATTTATTGTTGAACCATGTGATTGATCTTGTGAACCTGTTTACGTACTTTTTATTATAAATCCAGTTGCATTGCCCTTCTAGTTGAAGGCTTTCAGTTCAATGAATTTGGGAGTCTTGTCGATTAAAACTAAAAATTCCGGATTTCTAAAAATTCAATTGAGTTGCTTATGAGTTTTTTTAGAAAATAGCGTGTATTAATGAATAATATGAAATCTGAGTATATTACAATCGATTAAGGAGTTCTTCAAGCCCGCAAGTTACTATGAAAAACTTATAATAAATTTTGCACGTAAACATGATCATGTTTTTGAATACATACGGAAGCATAATACGTTGTGCCCGGTATATCATGTATAATTTCACGCTTATATTTTATGTAATTATGTAAATTGGCAAAAGGCAATATGTTTTCTTACTAATTATATCCACGATCACATAAATTTATTTGCTGCAGAATTTCCTGTCCTAGCTTTCATCGTGCAGCCTCTAATGTTTGGAACGATTTAGAGAATGAAATTAGAGCAAAAAAATTACTAAAACATTTGAAAAAATCGAAAAAGTACACTTTTACACCTACAATGCAATCGGAGACACAAGCATGTTAAACACATTTACCGATTCTTATATTGAGCTTCACCACAGCCAACTTAAATTTAAATTGGCTGTGGCTCCACACATACATACACACACACATATATATATATATATATATAGTCTTAAATTTGTAGGATATTGGCAAATATACTGCTTTGAATTTTATTGACAACACTATATAAACATTTAAATTACATAATTTCTTAACAACATTGTCTTTATTAAAATTTAGTGTAATTATTAGTCTAGACAAAAATAGAGGTAGTGACGAAATCAACAAATTAATTATGTCGCATAAAACAAATGGCTTTAGTTAGTGGTTAACAAGTCCGCTGCTTCTTTTAGTAATTTCCTTTTGACCAAATACGTTTTCCTGTTTTTGAAATATACTTCTTGGTTACCAAAATATTTATTCGTACTTCATTTATTCAATATGTTTTTTAAATCACAAAGTCATCGTCACATCCATGTAAATGTTAATTATAGCAAAAGAATTCAGAATTTTAACTTAGCGATGCATGAAAGAGAACCTTGATTTAACTACATTTTCATATGCTTCCATCTACGTTATGAGAAGTAAATAATTCAAATCGTATAGTCGTACAATATGCACATCACTGTAAAAGCATGCACTGATATAACCTTCTCCTGTCAAATTAAATAAATGCAATGTATTGCTAATGGGTTATTGAAGCGAAATTATATAATCATTATTGTATTCATCGCAAATTCAGTTTTATTTTCATTAAATATAATTTGCACGTCACATTCGAAATATTTAAAAATGTAGAAATTGCAATCATGGAAAGATTACTATTTAGTGGAAAATAACTGTTAATTTTAAATCTAACATTGTTCATAGTCCATTCTTCCTTTTCTAAACTTATGATTTTAATATTAATGGAGCATTTGCGTCTCCGTAAGAATATTTTCTTGAAGCATTCTAGTGAATTCTTCGATGTGGATTGCTCAACAAATTTTAATTCAGTCATATTTCTAGTTAAGCTCTTTTACATGTGAGATTAAGCCATAAAACAGTTTAACTGGTGCACTTAATGATAAAGCATTCCATAAAATATTTTAATAAAATTTGAAGACAGATGTATTTCATTTTTATGCAGCTTAATATTTCGAAAATGGTGAAAGTCTTGTATTTTCAAATACATTAACTATTATAGTTTAATAGCCGTCTCCCATGATAAAGAAGTCTTTTTTGTATAAATATCTTTGAATTGACTATTTCTTTTGAATCTACAAACGCTGCTTCTCTTCAGTGTTGGTTGCTAAATATATTGGGGGGAGAATATTTTTAATTGTTATGATGATACTCTTGGTTTATCATTAACGCGAGTGAATTAATCGTTATTTTCTGTGGTAATTGAGCTTTGAGTGAGGAAGTTGCTTTAGTTCGTCGTCTGGCTGATGGCAGAGCAGGATGAGGGCTCTTCTGCTGCTCGTAATCATGCCTCGACTCAGGCTCGACTGAAGCAAGCACGCAAGGATCGTCAACGACAAATTCGAGGTAATTTCATCCTTTCATATAACTTTGATGTTGTTAAAATTATCCGTTTTCGTTGTAAACGGTGTTATTTTTGTGTAAAACCTTATCCTTATAATCTTATCCACTGTTTTATCTGTGTTATGTGTATTAAAATGAATAATAATCCAAGAATGGTTTGTTTACACCCAATTAAGAATATTTAGTATGATACCTAACATTCCATTAATTTTTATGTCATATCCATTAAATAAGTTAATGAACTGTCAGTATAATGATGCTTCAATTTCCTAAAATCATTCAATTAACAAATCCTGTCTTGCTATCGGAAGATTAAGTAAGCGATGTGATTTTCATCAAATATGTCTGTTTCATTAGATACGCCTATGCTATTGTTGAGCGAAGTAAAAATTTAATCGAACTTATTATTTTCACGAAATGTAGTTTAAACACTCACTCTTGTGTCACGAGAGCTCCCGTATGAGCAACACACATATATTTTTGCTTTATTCCAAACTTGATGATAAAAGTAAAAGAATCTGTATGCATATTGAATGCACTTTCGTCACTCTTTCTAGAACAAGTACTGCACCTAATATTTCTAAATTTTGTCTGCTACCAAACGCTTTCGTGTTGGTAGGTGCTGCGAAGTGTGAAGTAGTGCCATTTAAAACGTCTTTAAAATTTCAATTAAAATCCATTGTGGATAATTAGACGCCAATGCTTTCTTTTGTGATGTATTTGCATTAACTGATTTCAACATTTTAAATACATAAAATATGAATATTAGATTCCAAATAATAAACGTTCTTTCCCAATTATATTTGAAAATCCGAGAAATTAAATGAACGCCATTCAACTACAGAGTTGTATGAATTGCTGAATTCTAAGTTGAATATCTTCGCCGACTAATCCACAAATAATAAGCAATTTTATTAAATTCTTTGATAGCTATTAAATACGATGTTTTCAAATACATTGTTAAATTCAATTATTGAATAGAATTTTTGTTGCAAAGACCTGGAGCCATTTACAGCCGACTAAACACTTCTAAGTCAGTAATATGGTTGATATAATATGTGGGCAGATTACTTCTTTAATTCCTTTCATTTTTTATAGGGTTTTATGTGTCATCATAATTTCACAGTTTTAAATTTTTTATAATATATACTTTTAGTTGAAAACCGGTTTTCTTACTCAGAATTTCTTGTCGGTTACAGCCTGGAATGGATTGTTGACAGAAACTTTTTGAATGCAAACAAAATGTTTGACAAAAATTATTTGAATATTTAAGTATATAATAAACGCCAGACTATGTAATTTTGATTTTTAGAGTGTCATTTTGTGAATATTTTTCGTCCTATTAGGCTTATTGGCTCGTGCATAATTAGGTAAAGCTGTAGTGAACTATTACATAATATGAAGTTTAAACAATGATGTTTGCGCCACGTCGTTATGCATACTATTTTTGCGACGGCATCATTCGCCGTGCGAAAAATTGCAACTTTACTTTATATATTCCTCTTTCAAAATTTTATCATTCATTGTTTGTTATGCATTATACTATAATACAGAATTATTTTTCATTAACTGTACTATTCCAATTCAATTAAACCTCATTCTCTGATTGATTTATATTTTCAAGCCATTCCATTACAGTAAGCTTTGTCAGTCTATCGGCTGTCATGAATATTGGTTCGAATCTATTATTCCTACATGTTAGCTTGTGGTAATTTTGAATTTCTCTTTTTGCGAACCATCTTTCATGTTCAGATAAATATATACATTTGCTTTACTTCTAAAGTGTTAATTCAATTTACTTCTATCATACGTTTTTGCCTAAATCTGTTATAAGCTGATGTAGTGCGCTTTGTGGCAGAACTAAGGCAGAATGTATATTTGAAGGGATTACATTATTGTATTATTATATTTTCTAAGTGTTGATTATGAGATGTTCTAATACTACGTTTACTACTCCAATAATTTAATAGAATATTATTTCCGTTGAAATTTTCCCACGTATCTTGTGCACTTGTCTTTTTCGTTGACATCATTATTTTTAAAACAAATGAATGTATACCTGGAGTAAAAGTTGAGGTGGAAGTCTTTGCCGTCATGAACCATTCGCTGGATGGCAGTCTAAGACTGCCGTGGTCTTTAATAAAGTTATTGGATGACTTGAAATTCTCGTCATGCATTAAAAACATTTCAGGTAGTGGAATTTCCCATAATTTGTTGAGAATTGATGTTACAATTTTCATATTTTGAAATTTCAGTAATTTGTAAATTTAATTGGTAAGCAGCAGAATTCCAATGGAGAATCATACGATTCAACCAATTCGAATGATAAGGCGGCAATTAATCAAAGAATGACATACAATGAAAAAAGACAATCTATTCGGATTTCGCCCATCGGCGGCAATTCATTTGAGGACATTGAGAAACACTCGTTTATTATTGTAGATAATGAATAAATTTCGTTTCACTTGGCAAATTTTAAGCGTTCATGAGAATATTATCGCATTATGGTAATGTGTTGAATAATATTTTCCAATTTCGTTAAGTAAATATAAACGTTTCTTTGTACGATTTGCTGAATTACTATTACTTAAAAAATTATTCAAAATTTAAAATACATGAGTTAGTAAATTGAAAATTATAGCATGAAAAAACCCTTAAATCAACTTAAAAGTTTTTGATGTAAACTATATTTTGATGGCTCGTTTAGCAATATAGTAGACTGATCCATGTATACATGTACATGATATAAACTACTTCAGTAGTTAGAAAAAAAGTTTATTATTTTGTAGATCTTTAATATTAGAGGGTTTTTTGAACAATGTTGTTAGATTAGATTTTTCGACGTGAATCAGTTAATGTGGTACCCTTGAAAATGATTTTTGTTTCAAGATAATGGGACTGATTATCTTTATCGTTGTTCTTCAAATGCAATCAGTTTATATATTTTTGTTTTTAATTAAATAATAAATTTGACAGTAAGGTCACTTTTTGCCTATTTGTATTGAATGTCAACAATCTATTTTTGTTTATAAAATTACAAAATTATCAGTTCTTTATTATCGTGCCATCTAATACTGGGGTGAGATCCAGGTTCAATGATTGCACCTTTACCAGAGTCCCCTGGCCAGTTCGAGTACTGAAACTGACACGCAATACCATTCATTTGTAAATTGCGAGGAATTTCAGATTCCACCTTTGTTGTTTGTGATATAAATTTGAACAATAACCATCAATGTCAAATGACACCTTTATTAAAGAGAGACTAAAGATGTTCACATTGGAGACTATGGACCTAACATGGTAAAATGCCTGTTATTCATCCGGACTTTTTCTAGAAATTTGTGCTATTCCTGGACCGCACCTCAGCTCTTATATAGTATTTGTACGCAGTATGTATACGATTTTGTCTACAATGGAGTATTGTGTATAAAAGCTAACTACATTAATTAATTTCCTCTATGGGGATGGTTGTTAATAATGCTTTAGACTACAATAAACGAGAAAAGGAAGAGTCAAGTAAATCAAAGAAAAAACGAAATCAAAAAGCAGAATCACGATCTGAGCGCATAAAATTCACCAATAGTATTGTGATTCTCGAGGCGGCTGCCCGAAATGACGTTGAAGAGGGTACGATTTTAAATACAATATATTGAATTTTGAACATGGCGTCAATAAAAGAATTAAATCGATCAATTAGCACAAATGAGGTATAAGCCGATTTAAGTTTTTGTCATGTCATTAATTATTATTTATCTTATAAAAAAACTGAATTAAATTGCAAGTCAATTATGTCATATATATATATATATATATATATATATATATTTATATATTCTGATTTTTTTTCGGGATCCGAATTTCTTTATGTTGTATGCTTATATCTGCCAAGAGTTAAAAAAGGAATTTTATTCAATTATGTCTATTTTGCTAATATGCGCTTTGGAAAAGAGAAAAAGGAGCTTATGGTAATAATTGTAAAAATGGAGTTCAGTACAACAATTTTTAAAAAATGATAATGACAATATTTTATGAGAATTTTAAAACTAATAAACACAAATACTAAATACAGAGTTTTGAAAAAATGAAATTTGAAGTCACTTTTAAACCTATAGTTTCCTCTTCAGTTAGTCCATAAACTTTTCGTTCATTTTCAAGAATCATGGTATAAGTGACTAAAACATTAAGCAGAGTTTGAAAAACAGCAAGTCTACAGTTAAAAATACTACACTCTACAGACTCCTTTAAGCTAGCAGGTGGTGATAGCTTAGTTTTTCAACAAATTAGTAGAAATTACTCACAGTTAGAATTTTGGTTATGCCTAAAGTTAGGTCGGGCTGGGCGGGGCCGGGCTTGGGTCGGATTTTCGACATAGCAATTTGAGCCGGGCCAGGCTTGGGCCTAATGTTTTAATTAGTGCTTGAAAGGCAAGAAAAAAATCACTTGAAAGCTTAAACTTTGGAAATGACAAAAAATTTCTGTTTAAATTTAATCAGCCCTGCATTGTTGGCGGGTGCAATACTTCTAACATCTCAATTTTGTCGTCTACAAGCAAAGAGCGTTTATGAAAATTCCACTTGCTTTGTGCTAATGTAAGTTGATGTAAGTTGACAGAGAATTTTAGTAATTGAATATAAAAGAATTGATATATTCTCTAACGATAAAAAGTACGATTGCAATCCTGGAAATAATTTTTGTGGCGGTAGCAAGAACTTATGAAACTTGACATATATGATACCTTGGTGGTAGGGAATAGTACTCAGCAGAGCGTTGCTTCAAAAATAGTATTATTATTATTACAGTGACTAAATAACATTTTTCCTTAAAAAATACATAAATTGTTGTACTAAAAAAATTAACAACGTTTTAAATGAAATTCGTGGAAAAACTTGTCAAAATTTTATAGTGAAACTCCAGTAGTTTTGTATAACGTGTAAAAATACATATACAAATTAAATTTAACACAAATTTCATTTTCATATAGAATTAATTTTTATAAAATTTTGGATAAAAGACTAGCAGAATATAAATGCTCTTGTGGTTTCCTTTCCTTAAGGTTTCTTTACATGTGAATGGCTAATTGCAATAATCGATTTCAGTGCATAATTAGCAGTGAAGTTTTGCCATAGCCATTTAATAATATCTGAAGATTAAACACATACTGATTATAATACTATCAAAGGCAATTTTTTTATGTTTTCCATGAAAGTTTAAGCAAACGATTGAAATGTAAGCAGTTTTATTTATAAAAGGAGACACACCTCATTTACATTGTGCACTCTGATTTTTGAGATTTTATTAATTTGTGAGATAAAAGCGTTTAACAATTTTAAGAAGAAGCCTCAAAAAGTTTTAAAATCACAGAAATTTAAGTTTAATCTATGCACAAATTTAGAACAATTTAGAAAATTTTTGTATTTATTGGTAAAATTTGTGAAATGCGCATTCAATGGTATTTGGTGGTCACATGCAATCACGTACAGCAGGGGCTAACGTCTGCTCAGGTTTATTGTATTAAGGTTTACAATGAAATTTGACTTGGAAGAGAATTGAATTAGCTTTGTTGATGGACTAAAGCGGATTGCACCTATGGACATATTGATCAATACATTATGAAAATTGTCGAATGAAATTTATAGTGTAATGCTTATGGGCCTCTATGAAGCAAAAGACACTATCAGTGGCGTAAAAGAAAAATAATTTAGGGAGGGCCGGGCTTGGGCTGAATAATTACTATTTGGAAATGGGCGGGCTGGGCTTGGGCCCAAAAATTTGGCCCAATTCCAAATATTAAATTACTGAAATACTGTGATTCTAATTAAGCGAAACATAGTAAAATTGAAGTTTTAGGTTTAGATACTGCACATACACTAACTATGGACTCCAGGGAATGCTTTTAAAGCAAAGGTTCAATTTTGATAAATTTGACCTATTTCCATATTATTGGTTGTATTTAAAAATGGCTTTTTTCAATCCACTGACGCTTGCTCTTTTCCATGGCCCATTTGATTTAACTAGATGCACCAAAAGTATATACTCAGAAGCAACATAATTATTTAGTTCAAAATCTCTTGAGGTCGGGTATATCGCCCAATTCTTCTAATGAAGACGGTCTCACAGCTCTTCATCAGGTTTAAGTTTGTTTCTACTATTTTTAATTGTCATTTGTAAAAACACTCTTGGGATCTATTGAAAACCGATTGATTTTATTGATTTTTTATAGTTTCAGTCTCTCACAATTATACCATTTTCTACAATGTTAGTGAATTATTTATTGATTCGTTGTAAAGCCGTCAGTGTCAAAGGACATTTCAAGCGATTCCCCTTTTCTTGTTGTCGTAGTTTTGTTAATTAAAAATATATACGTCACATATTTTAATTTATTAAAGTCATTTGTTTTTCTAACCTCAAACTGTTAACCCAGATGTAGAATAGGTCGTGCTTTGTAAGTTATTGTCCGACACTTTATAGAAAAGTTTTCCTTAAAATTACGTTTATTTCAATTTGGGCATATTCTTAAAATTGCGAGGGCGTACTTCATTGCAGCCGTTTTCTTAACTAAAATTTATTGTAATTGGAATAATGTCAATTTTTCCGCCGTTATTGTGTACAAAGATGCTTTCATGGTATTGATAAAGGAGTTTTGCTAACTTTCTTCGTCGAAAACAAATAGCTCTGCCATGCATCTCAAAGAGCGTGAACGTTGTATTTCTATTTAATGCTCGACAATGTAATCAAGCATATTTATGCTTTCAGCAGTAAGTCAAAAAAATATTGATGTGTTTCTAACAATAGATCCATAAAATAGTGAATTTTGACACCGTCTATATAGTCAATAAAAAAAGTTTGAAGACACTATTATTTTTGCAATTTTTAAAAGCATAACTTTGATTTTTATCACTGGGCACAAATTTTCATAGCGAATTCGAATTTCCTCGTTATTCGGTGTTTAATCTGTGCACAATGGAGGGCTCCAAAAACTATCTCCATACATATACATGGTATGTAGAAATCGAATTGAGCATAAAAATTTTAGTAATGTAACACGTTTTTGTATGTTTGCAATTCAAATTTTGAAAAGCTGACTTTCCAGTTTTGTTAAAGTCCCATTATATTTACATCAAAACTGGCGAAGTAATGGGATTACTACACGTTTGAATATCAATATTTCTGACTACCTAAAATTGTGAATGCACTAATGTTTTCAAGCCGAATTCGATTTTTAATGTATTTTAAATACCATGAATGTTTATAAAGAGAGCCTCTTTATAAAGGCATAGTTTGAAAATTAAATTTCTGATAAGAGGAAATTTGACATCACAAAAGAATTTGAGACTAGTGATAAAAATCGAAATTATGACGTTAATCATTGCAAAAATAAGAATTGTCATATTTCTTCTTGATTGTATTATCAATTTTCCGCAAAAAACATGTCGGTTCTAATACATCATTTATAAATTATATGATCGCGTCTTCTAACTCGAGAAGTCCTTTAGTTTTTTTAGTCAATTTTATAGTTTAAACATAAAGAAGTTCACAACACCGAAACCTATTCGATTTTGGATTGAAAATGCGATGCTTTATTATCGAGGATAAGATAACAGCAGATTTTACACACTCGAGAAGTATCCACCAAATATTTATTCTCACATACCCATTTTTGCTCAATTCTATTGAAGAAAAGTGTAAATTACTAGTGAGATTGGAATGTCCAAATAATGAAAAACAATAGATTTTCTTAATGATTATCCCTGATGAGAGAGATACTGAAAAAAAAATTTAAACAAATGTTGATGCAATTTTTTTTCAAAACGCATATAACTTGTAATGTTCATGCAAATGTAAAATGGTCAATTGGGACTAAACATACTTATATATGGTTGAAAGAGCCATAAAGGCTCAGCAAAATATTTTGCCCTTCGGAAAAAATAAAAAAATGGAAATGAGGTTTTGCCTGAGTTCAGAATATTATATATATATATATATATTGGAATTAATTATTTTTGCTTCAAATTGTAGGTGGTGGGGACTTTTTTCAAAATTTTCAAAAATTGTGGTGTGAATATCTTCTAAAATGTTTAAAATTGTATATACCCAATCGTCACCCTATTAAATTTTCCTAACGAATTTCACAAGTCGAGCAACCTTATATCTTAAATTAGGCTTATATGGACAGGTGCGCTTAAATAATTTCAATGTGAATATTCTTTGCTCTACTTGCGCTTAATCTTTGCAAGAATGATTTTTGGATTTCAAATTTATGTTCATTTAAATAATCTACAGTATAAATTGCAAATATTCAAAACATTAGTTGGAAAATTATTTATAACAGGATTGGTTTGTCGGGTGTTTTTAGGCAGTTATGCAAATTGATATCTCAATGTGTATTGAAAGCACTTTCATCGTTGTTTAGTGTTGTATCGACCACTATCCTGAGATGATGAAACTGCTTATCACTCATGGGGCCGATGTCAACGCCTGTGATTCAGAGATGTGGACTCCGCTGCATGCTGCTGCAACGTGTGCCCATTTCGACTTAGTTCAATACCTAATTGCAAAGTGAGTGACTCAAACACCTTCTTTATTTATTCATTTAACATCTGGAACTGTACAAATATTATATTTAGTAAAGAACATCTATTTCATAAATCGATTCCCTTTTATAACACACCTGTACATTTATTTTTTAAATTTTAACTACTCATTATTAATTTCGACTCGGTGTTCTAAAGGAAATGACTTTCTCTGTCAAAAATAATGACGAAGCGAATTAATTGGGAAAGATTCCATGGTTAAACAATTAACTCAAATGATTAATTCTCTTAAACAAATATCATAATGTCACAGTTTGGTACATTGCACAGTGATAAAAACTTTTTAAAATCCATTTTAAACAATAAAATGTTTGTTTAGGCAGATTTAAGCAAATATTAACCCTTGTCACAAATCAACTATTTTTTGCATTCCCTTGAATTGTAGACCGTGTAAAAAGAAATCCTTAAGACACTCCATTACTAAATGTTCACATTTTTTGTTACCCATGATCGTACATATCGATATTCAAGATCAGCGAGTATAGTACATAAGCTTAATATCTTTTCTGAATTTTTATATCGTTTGTCACAGCTATATTTAGACATTTCATTTTTGCTAGTTCAAATTTACACCAACGCGATTATTTTTTCTAAAAATGTCAATTAATCATTTTTACTGGTTAACCTATATAATTTCCTATTTTAGAGCATCTATAGTGCAAAAATTGACAACCATAAATCTGACAAAATTCTTTCACCGACCTCTCAATTAAATTTATTTTGCGTAATGGGAAATTACGTCATTAACTGACCCAAGTAATTATGCCTAATAAGCATCCCAAAAAATCTGATATTTTTCAAACAGTTTATAGTAGGTTAGGTGTAGCGTTCACTCTCACAGAATTATGAGGCCACAATTATTAATTTTAACTGAAAAGTGTTTAAACATTTCAAATTGTGCTTTGATTTAGGCAGTTAAATTAGTTTATCCAAAGAGGTTTTCTGTTTAAATAATTTTTTAAGTTTAATTTCAACGTTTATGTACAATATTGAGAAAAATGGAAAGCATATCTTGCATATTCAACTAATTTTTTATTAATATATACTAATTGTGTTTCATAAAATGTTAAGAATTGCAACATCTTGCAAATTTCACTGCTGCGCGCGAGTATGATAGATTCCATGAGCAAATAGTGACTGATATGATAATCATTCGTGCAGTGAACTGAAGTGTAGTTTTTTTGCGAGGCATAATGTAGTTAACATTGTATTCTATTTTTATCGCAGCATTGATAAGTATAATGAATAAGACGAAGGAATTTCGCAGTTGTTAATATGAACACCATTACCTTGTGCAGGTATTATTTGCTGCAATACTATCGCAAAAATAATTGGCTTTTAAATGAAAACTCATTTAGATAAGTAATTTCAAACTTTTTTAAAAGAGTTCTTCATGAATACTTGTGTGATGACTTAGTCTAACCAAATCTTATTCACTGTAAAAATGGATAATTTTTGGCAATTAATTGTATTTGTTTAGCTACTTACAATAAATCATGTAAGTAATTATTTCTTTTTCTTCGACGCGTTCTCTATAGCGTTTTCGTTTAGTTTTTTGCTTTATTGTAATTCATCGAAGGATACATTAGCGACTTGTTCAATAATATATTCAATAGACTCGGAAAGTAGACTTAGCAATACATAACAAAGTAATGTTATTGTCTCCGATTGCCACTTTTGTCCTATTTAGTTATTGTGATTTTTACAGATGTTTGTATGTATTTAAGATTAAAACAACAACCACACAAATATAGGGAATGGATATCCTGAAATTTTAATAAAATTCAGCATTAGCTAATTCATTCCTCTTCACATTAACCCTTTGTCCCTATGTTCATTTTGAAAATTAGCCCTTCATGAACGTTCGTTGATTTTTTGAGATCGCTTGCAAGCACATAGGTACTCTAGTCTTCTTCAATTATTTTGTTGTACTCCAATCAGATAAATTCGACTAATTATCACAAGTAATGTTTTATAGTATAACTAGAATTTGTCAACTTACCACGTTTATTGCTGTCCAGTGATGCCATTGTTCCATTGAAAAATTTCAATTACTGTCATGGAATGTTGTCAAGTAATAACTCTTAAAAATGTTTTAAGGTCTTTTTAAAGTTCAACTGTGGCATTTAAAGGCAGCAAGAAAAATCGACAATAAAACATTATTACACTCGTTGAATTTTTGGAACAACGTGTTACCATGTGAGCATATAGAATTACTTTAGAAATCTTGTTGATTGCACCACCTCTTAGAATGACAACTTTTGCTGTACAATATTCAAATTATTCAACGTTTGTTGTTTTTATGAAATATATGTATTCCTATTTATTTTGCAATTGCGGTGTGGAACTTCTCTAAGTTTAAACAAAACACACGGTGGTTACGTATTTTTCTTCTCCTTAACGTCACTAAGATATTTCCTTTTCCCATGACGCATCAGTTGCTTCCTCAACTGATAACTTTTTATCAATTTCAAACCGGTTATAATTCATTTTAAATTAATTACAAACTGAAAGGATAGTTGCCAAAATTTTTCATATTTCGAAATTTACTTGATGTAATGTAATGTGTTTGTCTAATATTTTTCCTTCGAATATTTTACGCTAACGCTTTCCACAAGGTGGTGTTTACTTATCACACTGGTGTTTTATAAAAAAACCGTATGTCTATATTCATTTTTTTGAGTTCTACTACGAAAGCATCCTACTGAACGTGCTACGAATTTATTTCACATTTTCTTTAAATAATTTGAAAGTTTTAGCAGACTTTGTGAAACTGGACACAAATCGCAGTCTGATGAGAATGTTATGCTGTCATAAGTTTATCAAGGTCTCGGAGTTTCGCCAATATGAGCCTTTGTTGGTTGATGATTGAGATTGCCAAGTTCCAATGAATTTGTTTTCAAGACAATGCTTTTAGTAATGTGACAAAGTTGGTTTGAAATATTTGATAGCAGAACCCCAGATCAAACCGTTCATCAGGAATAAATTTGCACACTTTGAGCAAATCATCGCAAACCAAAAACTGATAGTTACAGTTCAAAAACTGGCTTGCCAAAGGAAACATATTGTCTCTCTAGGCCATTGCTTTAAGCTTCAATTCGCTTTTCCCGTTTGATCAATATTTAACGTGTTTCGTTATGTTTTATGAATTCATTCATGAATATGTAATATATTTGGAATTGATTTTTCACTATATCCCAGACTCATCCATCAAAATCTCCGAGACCTTTTCAAAATATGGCCGTGTCATACAACAAATTGAGGTGCTAGGACATTCTTGTTCTGAAAATGTTTTGCAACCGCATGACAACAAATTTTTCTTGCCATTTTCACATTTATTATGTAGCACGTAATCATTTTCACACAATGTCTGAAATAAAAATAATCAAGCATTTGAATTATGCTAGCTGTAATAATTTCACATGTTCCATCATCAAAGTCACTACTCTGATATGAACTTCCATATTATCGTTTTTCAAAACCAGTACTTTGTGTTCTTTTCCATCAGTTTGCCTTTGAAATGCAAAGTCTAATTTCGTAATTTAGCCTTCCGTTCATGTCCTGTGTCAACGTTTCAAGTTCGTTCATAGATTGTGAGGTGTTTGGTAATGAACAATCATCGGCACAGTTGTCGATAAACGTTTACTACTCTAATTTGGCTCAATTCGATCCTAATTCCAGGATTGGCAACTTTTTCGGTGGAATCGTGAGAAGCAGTAAGCCATAAATAATTCTGAAGTCTAGTTTTCATCATCACCATCATCATCAGTTTCATTTTTTGAAGATCTATCTTCGGAAACTAATCTGCTATCCAGTTGTTCGTCTTGTTGTGCATATGTGTTCGTTGACATTGTGATAACAACGAAGTCTCCATGCATTTTTGCGTAGAATAGTTTAGTCATTTATCACGCTAATTTTTTTTCATAAAAGAGCTTGTCAACCAATAAGCATATCGAAGTGTTTTTAATTTGAACTTGGACGCATACTGGGCTGTTATCCTTTCAACAGGGTGTTGTCCATAAATGGCAAGTTCAATTTACTACCCAACCTCATGAGCTTATCACTGATTATATATTTTCTTTCTATTAATATAGTTGCCAAATGTAAGAACCCTCTATTCACGCTGTATGATGGCAATATTTTCAACAGACTTTCTTATATTTTAAAAAATGTATCAAATTTTGTAGTGAAATTTGGGCGTTCTTCGCCACAGTTTTGCGTGAAACTTTAAGCATAATTTTAAAACTCCACGGCCTTCCTGAAAGCATGAAGAACATCTGGAAGATGTTTGAAGTTTAGAACAATTCAAATAGAAAACAACGACTTTGAATGGAATTGGGATTCATCATCATTGTGCAGATGACTTTTGATTAGTTGTAAGTAGTATGGTTGCATCTATGTCACTGCTCATTTAGGAATTTGCTCCCACGCTTGGGTTTTTTCACAAATAACCAAAATATTGTTACCAACCACAACCATATATATATTCATAGCTGCTCATCTCATAATACCATGTAACATTTGAAAATTTAGAAAATGAAGGAAAAGCTGTCGTGAAATTTTAATGCAGAAAATGGCGAAGTTTACTCAGCACAATGTTCTATTTTATTATTTGTTGGTGAATTTCTAAGTAGTTAACCTCGACACGCAAATTCATTAAAATATCCAAAATTCTAAAGCAGTCCAAGACGGAGCCCTACTTCGCTTTAAAATAAGCCATGATCTCTTTCCGCGTAGCCGCACTTTATACGTGACGTTTCGGAGCATCACATTCTCTCACTTTAAACACGGCGCTGTTCAATTTGACTTGAGCCATCAAGAGCTGTTTGCTGTTAATTGTTGATCCTGGTGTCTGCTTGATAGTTAATATTTTCATATATTTCAGACAGAGCCTAAATTTTTATTACAAATGCGCATCATTGCGTGTCAATATCTCAAGATTATTTAAAAACAGGAATTGTTAGATTTTGATCGCGATTAATCGTCGATTAAGCTATTTCTGATTAAAAATATTCAAAATACAATATATCAATTGAAAGATATTCAAAATAGAAAATCCCAACTATTATTGTTACTTGAGATTATTTCCTGAAGTAATTTTACTCCACATGTGCTTGTTAGCGTGAAAAAATATTTGGATCTCTAAGTTGAGGGGTAATAAACGATTTTGGACATCAGATAGAGCATAACCAGCTTTGATGAACAGTCTCTCAACCTAATTAGAAGTTGTCGTGATAAAATCGAGAATCCTTATATATAGAATTAGGTGACATCCGACGCTTCCTAAGTATGTTAGGTGCCTAATCATCACGCTCTATGTCCGATGTTAAGGTTTTCTTTTGTAAAACATGACACAAGAATAGTGGCCATAGATAAGATCAAACCGAAAATGACAACACGTAACTGAATGCATAAACATCATATTAATTGGAATAATCTACATTAATCGAGCACGCTGCTTACGATTATTCTAATCTACTTGACCAGCACGATATATTAATACATCCGATTAATCTCGATTAATCATGTTGGATCCCTGTTTAAAAATGTACATTTGTATTTTAAATTTACGCTGGGCAGTTCGTCTATGACTAATAAATTTTACTCACTCTTAAGAATGTGTTTGTTAGTAAAAACTGAATTCGCTAGTTGAAAATCATCAGTCGCTTAAGGTGCGTTTACAGCTTATCAATGAATTATAACACTTCTCAATTGGGAAGAATATATTGTTTATCACACTTTTTTTATTGATACAGCGTTTACAGCTGACTAATCCCAATTCAATCTTATAATTTTTATTATTGGGATTAGACACATCCCACAGAAACGTCTTTTCTTTTACTTTCTGAAGCAAATGGGTAGTTATCCGTTCCTGTTGCATGCCTAGTCTCGAATGAATATAATTGATTTAATGTTTACACTAGCGTAATGACTATTATGAAAGGAATGAAAGATGAAATGTCAAAAGTGCTTTGATCACGTTTTTCATCTCAATTATGGAAATATGATCGTCTTTCAAGTGTTTACATCAGTATTAGCGCAATTGATAAGCTCGATTACGCATGCTTTTGATTTCATTATTTTTATTATTTGATCGTCCTTCACAGCTGCTTACAGCTGAATTTGTGTTAATTGAGCGCTCCATTGCGAAGTATTATATTTCATTGATAAGCTGTGAACACACCTTTAGGTCAAGTCAGGTCATTATGTTAAACTTTTTTCCAACGAATTTTTTAGGCCGCTCAATACATTATTAAATTACAAAGTAACAAAAAGATGCGCAGTGGCATTTAATTTGTGAATAAATTAATGAGTCATTTGGCGATTGTTGATTGGGCAGAATCATTTAAGTTTGATTGATTAAATGTTTCAATTGTTTTGACTATAAAGTATTTTCCATCGCAATCTGTTATGAAAACCAGACATTTATTGCTGTTTGTTTATGATTTATTGCTGTTACAGAATACCTTCCAGCAACTTATTTTCAAAATGCTTAATAAATTTAATTCAAACTCAAATCCTGTCATCTGCCTTGCTGCACGATTGTAGCACCATTGGATTTTTGTCACTACTGCTTATTACTTTTCTCTATAATCATATCGTTTCTTGATTTTTGCGACGTCGAATAAAAGACTTTGTCAAAGAATTTGATATAAAATAGAAGGTCGTCCATATTTCTAACGAGACCGTTCCCATTAACTAGCTTATTAAAGTAAAACGACTATTTGCTCATTTTGCGCATTTCTTTAGACTTTAGTGTTCTACTAGTATTTTTAAAAAAGTTCTTCAATTCTGTTGGTGTGCGACGATATTTTCAGGAATAACAAATTAGAGCAGGTGTCATATATTCCACTTACATAATGTATTCTTTATTTAGAGCCTAATTTTAACTTTGCCCAAGTATTTGCTAACGTTCATGTAACCGAAAGTTTTTAATATGCAACAACAAAGGATACTCTTTATTAATATGATAAGTCAATTAATTCACAGAAAATTGAAAATCCAAATTATGTTTATTAATGTAATCATTACGTATAAATTTACTTGCCATGCAGTGCGATTTAATCTTTTTAACCGCGGTATGGAAGTTGCAATTTCAGTGAAGCTTGTGTTTTCTAAATCTGCCACGATTTCTTAAAAACAACTCAAACGACTTCATGCAAATATTGCAGATAATACTCACACTACAAAGCGCTTTTTTTAATTTAAGTTTTTCAATTTTTTTACTACCTTGTGGCGGGTGCATTTTTTTTGCAGTGCGATGCAAATTCAAGAATTTTTTACAGCACATATTTTTGTGATTGTTAATCTAATGCTATTATTTTTTTGTGTTATTTTGATTAAAAATTTTAATAATAGTTTAAAATTCAGCTTTCAATTTGCTTGCAATTTTATAAATTTGTTGATCATTTTTTCGTTTTATAATAAATGTTTCTAAATATTAGTATTGCGAAATACTCGCGGTTTCTCCTTTTTGTTTGTCTTTCTTTTTTGTACTCTTTGGAAGTTTTTTGTTCGTAGCTTTAAAATTTTTGTAATTTCCCTGATGATAATAAGTTTGTATTATAGTTTTCTTCGTTGTTTCGTTTTTACCTGTTTAACTAATATTGGTTTTCAATTCTAAAATCATTTTTAAGGAAGCAATGGGTAAACTTTTAAATTTATCAATGGTCTTGTGTGTGCTATTTTTATTTATATTTAGTGGTGCGAATTTGCTTGCAGTAAATTCTGACGGAAACATGCCTTATGATATCTGTGAAGACGATAACACCCTAGATTTTATCGAATCTGAAATGTCCAAACGAGGTCAGTAGTTATAATTGTAGTTTAGTAGAATGGAATTCATTGCATGCAAATTAGAAAAATTATAACCACCGTCTTTTTAGGTATTACCCAAGATTTGATTGACGTGAAGCGACTTCATCAACAGCATCAGTTACAAGAAGACATCGAGTCATTGATTCGCGAGCGGAAATCACTAAATAATCCTCGTGCCACAGACAATGCCACTTTCGTAAGTCTTTGGCATTGTTGCACGTTTACTTTAGGATAATAAGAGTACATTAATTTTTTCGGTCTCTTGAACAAGTTTATCTTTGATAAATTATTTGTCCTATTCCACGAGTTTTTAAGAATATTAAAAATTTGAGTTTACTTTTTACACTCACAAATCGAAATGTCTCAAATATTTCAACTGCACCATCAAAATGTTGGTGCATTATATTTAAAAATAGTTGAATTGATCGACATAATTTAATAAATTTTTGAATAGTTAATGGTAGTCTTAACGATTTACATGGAATTCTTCCTGCGACGACGCAATCAATTTCAGTAACTAATTAATTTTCTTAACTTACATGGACCATATATTACTTTTTCATAAGTGGCATTCATTTTTTAAAAAATCAAGATTTGCCATTTGTAAGCAGTTTGGTACAGTGAAATAAGTAGTGAAGTTTAAACAAGATTAAACAAACATCTCTGATTCAACCTATTTTTAAACACAGAGCTCCGCGGTCAAAATAATAAGTAAGCTCTGTGGACCAAAGCCGGTTTTGAAAACCCAGAGAATGGAAATAATGTAATTGTCTTATAGGAATTTTTCATACACTTCTATATACAAACAATTTTTAAATTATATTTTCGGCTAATTCTTTCAATGAGCGTCAAGGACTAACATACATGTAAGAGTCATCAAAGCCTGACGCTGCTTTTTATTTTTTCCTAATAAGTCATCGGGTGTGGGGGGAGAAGTGTGCAAAACAACATGTGTATGATGTGAAGAAGTTGTCTTAGTATATTTACGACCGCTGTTTGATAGAGATTATGTCATTTGAAAATCTTTAATTCTTGTCTGGTTTAACAACCACTGCCAGGTTTTCGATATAAACTTCAAAATTAGTATTGTAAAGAGTTGTTTGGTTTGTAAGCCTCCTGTGGGCATCGACCACTGTAAAAAACCAGCTGATCATTGATACATACCTGGCTTGTAATTTGTTATATATATATATATTATAATCTTAAGACTTTGAATATTTTTCTGCAGAAACCATATGTATTAAATCAACCAAGAAAAACTTAATAAATAAACAAAGACATCACTCAAATTTAAACATTTATTAAAGATCAAAAATATTTAATGAAAAAGTTCGGGAACATTGCTACAAATGCTTGAAGATGACAACAATGTCGCGATAAAAGCAATAAAAGTTTTTATATATATATATATATATATATATATATATATATATATATATTACTGCAAATTTGCCATTAATTTCGCCAATAAGAACTAGTTGATCGTTTTACAGAAGGGCTTGAGTGGAGTTCTTGCTGTGAAATCGACCAAGTCGATTGCTATCTTGCAATCTATTACTACTAATTTTCTTGTCAAAAATTGTGTTATCGGATAAGAGCGTCTGTGGTAAACTACAGTCTGTAGAATAAGTCGGAAGTAGGTGTTAATTTAATTAGTTTGTGTCTCATAAATGATCAACAACAGTTGAAAGTTACAGCAACAATTTTATGAGTTATGATGAAGCACGTAATTTTTGCTGCACAACACCAGTCACCATTTGTTTGACCATATTTTAACTTCTTTGACATTCCTTCGGTTTCTCACTGTGGAATTGGACTTTCACAGTTAAATCTCGACAAGTGTACTGATTAACATTTACTTACGCTGTCATTGTGGTGTTATGCAGCAAGTTCTTCACGATCTGCATCGCTGTCCGAAGGTACCTCTTCGGCCTCTTTTGAAATGACGTCGTTTTTCACGATGATTTATTTTTTTTATTCTGTTTTGCATAGACCAATAAAGGCGAGACAATATCTAGTGCTTGTCTTATTGCTTTGGCAGGCAAGAATTAGTTTTAGATATGTCTAATGCAATCTAACAAAACTCGGACCACCATTGATACAAACAAAACATTGTTATTTTTGGTAATTGCACAAAAATCTAAGCAAGTTAGAATGCAGTTTTCATGAGAGCGACTTTAAGCCGTAGAAATGCAAATTGCTACGTAACATTTGGTTCCGCAATAGAATTCAAGGACATGATTTCTACATTTTAATGATCAATAACGCATTGGTTTTGTTTGCAAAACTGCAGTTTGGTACACTTGAAGTAATGGTATTACTGATGGATTTTTTTGTTGTAATGTTTCTTCAGTTTAATAGTTTAGAATTTAGTCTACAAATATAAAAAATAATTTTACAAATATCCATATGTGTTAAATTTGAAATTATTTTAATACTCCTGAGTTATCAAATTTTGACCTGTTGATTGACGTATCGACACATGGTATTTATATGATTAAAAATGTGTTTATAAAACTGTACGTTTCGTCACTCGGGTAAGGGTACTTTTGCGTTATCTTCCCCGTTCAACTAATTGTAAAAATATGCTCGTTTATCAATATCATAATTATAGCTCTAACCAAGGCCTACTATAATCACGGCCTGGACACCTGCATTCTCATAATTTACATCGAAGGCCAGTAGTAAGAAATCATTAATGAAATAAGCTATATTAAATTCTACAAATAATAACTAATATACATGGAAAAAATAATAATTGAATGCAAACTTATAAAAATGAAATATTTTTCAATTTCTTAAATTCACTAACTTTTGATTTTCGTCGTTTAGAATTTATATTCTTTTGCACGTTATTAAAAATAATGTTATGCATGTCTTTATCGATACTACATAAATCCTGAGGTAATGTTCAGCGCAAAACACATGATCGGTAATAGTTTGTAACAAGAATTCTTGTGCTTTGGCATGCAAGGACTCTGACCAATTGGATAACATTAAATCTTGATTCACAACTAACAATTGAAAAATATGTTGCACCCGTGATACTAATGTTTCAGATGGAACTTGAAGGTACCCTCGATTTAATTCTTTTATATAGAATTATGGTAAGCACTTTCTCTGCTATTCTTCAGTTTTGAATCACAATTCTGACAGCGTTTTAATTNAAATCTTGATTCACAACTAACAATTGAAAAATATGTTGCACCCGTGATACTAATGTTTCAGATGGAACTTGTTGGTCCCCGCGATTTAATTCTTTTATATAAGAATTATGGTAAGCACTTTCTCTGCTATTCTTCAGTTTTGAATAACAATTCTGACAGCGTTTTAATTTCAGAAATTTTGATAGAATAAATCCTGCGATGTAAGTGACTATTTCTAACTCAAAATCACTTAATTCGGGTAAGTCTTTACCAATTACTGAGCTAATATCAAGGTCAGCAACAGTAGTTTTTTTTAAATCAAAGGAATTTCACTGATTGAATGATTTTTCAGGAAGGATCTTAGTTTAATTATCCTTTCCGATTTGACAACATCATATAACGAAATATGGAATCTTCCTCCACTCATTGGTCTATAGCATCTGAAACGCTTTTCCAAGGGGTCTTGGTGAAATCGAACTGTTAGTATATATTTCAAGCCGTCATCACTATTTAGCTTCTCATCAGCAAAAGTTGAAATTGATTTCGTGGTGAAAATTAGCGCGCTAAAAGTCCGTCTAGTGAGACCAGGTAAATTTGAATTTATCCACTTCTCCAACAATGAAGCAAAAGAATTCAAAATGTCAATTTTCTCATCATTTTCGAAAATTCCTTGTGAGATTCTTAAAGGATGTGCAGTCGATTTTGCATTACAAATGCTCCACCAAACATAAAAAAGTTCCAGAAAATCAGCAGTATCGGAACACTGATTGTCATCAGGAAATATATTTCTTAATGCAGCAACATTTTTGGTATCAAAAATAGTCAATGCAGGGCGAACGTTTTGTTCTTTGCTGCTGTCGGGATCCAAAACTATTGGAGAAAGACTAGGAGCTTTCTTTAGATTACGTTCATCTTCGAAAGAATGCAGTTTTCTTAAAGAAGCCCAAGTGGCTTTCGATTTTTCTTTTATGTTTAAATGAAAAACATCAATTGAATATGTGAATGCAGGAAGACAAAACGTTTTAAATACAAGAAAGTTATTTCTAACTGTTTTAATGAGATGAACAACGTCATACAGATATATCGATTTAAGAAAGTAATTCTGTAATCAACGTCTGATATAAATGATTGAGTTAATTTGGAGAAAATGCTGACGTTAACTCGATTGTTGTCACAACACATAGCTACTTCCAGTTCATTCAATACGGTTTTTAACTCATTGTAGACAAGATCTGCAGTGACTTTAACAATGGGTAGAACTTTAAACATTAAGATCTCTCCATCAATTATAGTTATCATAAAAAAATATATTGATTCATATAATGCCATGGAGCTATCAACTCCAGTAAATCCACATTTGGAATATTCTGCTCTCTTTGCAAGTACATTTCGTCAAATGTTAGAACTGCATCGGTGCTTGGAGATGGAAACTGAAGTTCAGAGAATTTATCAATATCAATTGTTCCTGAATACAGTTTTCGAAGCATACGAGGATTGGGTAAATAAAGATATTCCCTAACAACATCGTACGTAGCTGATGATGTAAATCTATCTAATAATGTATGTTGAGTATTTTGGAAAGGGAGAAAATTTACGACCAACAAGATCATCCAAGATAATGCTTTCATCATTTTCAACGTTGTTCTTTAGGTAATTACACAGTTCTACAATCTGAGATTTCTTGGAGACTTTACAAAACTTAGCACTACGTAACCACGCAGGGAACGGAACATTACAGCCGTTGATAAATAACTTAACATGTAAATCTTTATAAATTAGTAGTTTCTTTTACTATAGGAATATGATCTAATAAATGCTATATTCTAATTTATTCGTCATTTATTTCAAATCGCTAATTCTCCGGACAATTATCTGCAGTAATTTTATTTACAGAACATAGTTTTTCATTGCATTTAAAAGTTGGCAGTTCATCTTCCACTATTTGCATATTTTGAGGAGGTGGTCTTTCCTTTAAAATTGTAGGTGTTTTATGAGAAAATATTGTCGGAACCCTTATTTTAAGTTTTCGCATTCCACTCTTTGAGACATAAAATCAGTCTTTGGTAAAATGCTCTGAACAAATTGTTTAAGTTTGTGAAACTTTGAAATCCTGTCGAGAAATTAATCTAATCCATTTACTTTTAAACTCAACATCTGCTGGAAATTTATGCATAGATATGCGCTTGTCTTTAGGTGTCGACGCATAACCAGACTTTCAATTAACCGCACAACATTTGTTAACCATGNACGACCAACAAGATCATCCAAGATAATGCTTTCATCATTTTCAACGTTGTTCTTTAGGTAATTACACAGTTCTACAATCTGAGATTTCTTGGAGACTTTACAAAACTTAGCACTACGTAACCACGCAGGGAACGGAACNNNNAATACTAGTGCATTACCTACATGAGACTCATGGATGCAATGAGCATTCCGCTTCGCTTAACAGCGCCTCCTAACAACCTTCAAACGCATTTTTTGGGTTTTTGTTTGTTTAGAAAGCAATGCTTATTCAATCTACACAGCGCCTTTTCCCTCACATCTTTTCACTCTGCCACTATGAAGAATATAGCATAATGTTAGGTTTATATTTTGGTTTAAGATTAGGCGTACGGTAGAGTTTAGCTTAGGTTTAGGGTTATGTTTTCGGTTGGGATTAGCGTAAAACTACTTGGATAAGTACTGCAAATACATCAGTAATNCTAATAATGTATGTTGAGTATTTTGGAAAGGGAGAAAATTTACGACCAACAAGATCATCCAAGATAATGCTTTCATCATTTTCAACGTTGTTCTTCAGGTAATTACACAGTTCTACAATCTGAGATTTCTTGGAGACTTTACAAAACTTAGCACTACGTAACCACGCAGGGAACGGAACAGTACAGCCGTTGATAAATAACTTAACATGTAAATCTTTATAAATTAGTAGTTTCTTTTACTATAGGAATATGATCTAATAAATGCTATATTCTAATTTATTCGTCATTTATTTCAAATCGCTAATTCTCCGGACAATTATCTGCAGTAATTTTATTTACAGAACATAGTTTTTCATTGCATTTAAAATTTGGCAGTTCATCTTCCACTATTTGCCTATTTTGAGGAGGTGGTCTTTCCTTTAAAATTGCAGGTGTTTTATGAGAAAATATTGTCGGAACACTTATTTTAAGTTTTCGCATTCCACTCTTTGAGACATAAAAGCAGTCTTTGGTAAAATGCTCTGAACAAATTGTTTAAGTTTGTGAAACTTTGAAATCCTTGGATAAGTACTGCAAATACATCAGTAATAGGACTGTTTTCATGTTATAGTAGATTACTTACATTTTTCAAAATCGGCAAATGTGTCGAGTCAATTTGGCTGTGAAAACCCTTCCTACCCAGTTTTGTTATGTGTAACACATTTGCCAAATGTATAAAGAATAGCAAATTCAGATATATTTGTCTGCTTGAAATTTGATGTTGTGTAAGAGTTAACGAGGTCGATTGTGATAATTAATGTGTATTTCAATAACAGATTTAAATCATAAATGATATGAAAATTTTAACTAAATTTAAATGAACCTACATTAGATTAAATAATATTGNTACAGCCGTTGATAAATAACTTAACATGTAAATCTTTATAAATTAGTAGTTTCTTTTACTATAGGAATATGATCTAATAAATGCTATATTCTAATTTATTCGTCATTTATTTCAAATCGCTAATTCTCCGGACAATTATCTGCAGTAATTTTATTTACAGAACATAGTTTTTCATTGCATTTAAAATTTGGCAGTTCATCTTCCACTATTTGCCTATTTTGAGGAGGTGGTCTTTCCTTTAAAATTGCAGGTGTTTTATGAGAAAATATTGTCGGAACACTTATTTTAAGTTTTCGCATTCCACTCTTTGAGACATAAAAGCAGTCTTTGGTAAAATGCTCTGAACAAATTGTTTAAGTTTGTGAAACTTTGAAATCCTTGGATAAGTACTGCAAATACATCAGTAATAGGACTGTTTTCATGTTATAGTAGATTACTTACATTTTTCAAAATCGGCAAATGTGTCGAGTCAATTTGGCTGTGAAAACCCTTCCTACCCCGTTTTGTTATGTGTAACACATTTGCCAAATGTATAAAGAATAGCAAATTCAGATATATTTGTCTGCTTGAAATTGGATGTTGTGTAAGAGTTAACGAGGTCGATTGTGATAATCAATGTGTATTTCAATAACAGATTTAAAACATAAATGATATGAAAATTTTAACTAAATTTAAATGAAACTACATTAGATTAAATAATATTGATTGTGCAAGCGATTTCGACTTTCACAAAGAAAATCGCTCCTCTAGAGAACCTCAAACATTTAAAAATGGGCGTTGTAGAACTCTTAAATTCTTCAATAACTTACGTAATTAAATTACTTCTCAACTCCTGTTTTACTTTCGTGTGTTATCGAATTGGGTCAATTAAATTCGACTTATATTTCAAGGAAATTTCGCTAAAATACCACCCATATAGATGAACTTAATGTTTTATTTTATACCAAATGAAAGTAAAATTGTGTCGCAAGATTATAGTGTTCATATTTCATAATATGTGATGTTAGCAAAGTCCTACATTTGCCTATGATTCGCTAAAATATATTTTCCTATTCTATTTAATACACAATTTTGAATGCACTTATATCTTTCATCACAAAAATATGCACGTTAGTTTGAGGAGTTTAGAGGGAATAGTGATTATTGTGGGACTTTATAACTTTGTGTGCTTCCTGTGATCTTTCTTCCCTAATGAGTTAAGGTATTAGGTACACTTTATGGCGCATGAAAGTTTACATGGAAATAATTTTTTATTAATAAATTCTTTCCGATTTCCTTTTTAATAAATCATAGATTCGATTTTCTCTTGCCATATTTTTCTACTATTAACGTCTACACAGTAAATTTTCGACGGAATTTCTTACTTTATAACTGAACTCTGAATCTCATAGTTTTATAATGAAAATTCTATTTTCTAATGTTTCTTGACTTGATTTATTTCCCAGTCTGATGGTACATTTCTACTCAATCATTATACATATGCATAAAATTTATAATGCCCGCTAAATAATTTCGGTAACACAACACAATTAATTCAGTAAAAACTAAACCATTTTTATCATATTTTCATTCCTTCACTGAAATCTCCCCCATCAGTTCTTGAATTTATATAATCTAATATTTATCTCGTAGCCGACGGTAAACATCAATAAAATTGTCCTTCTTTAATAATGTTGTGGAGATATGATTTCCATCGATGCTCAATTTATGAATTGTTAAATGAAATTTTTATTAAGCAGTTCTGCAATGATAAACAATTGAGGGGGATGGTATTTTTGGGTAAACATTTAAAAATAAACAAGTGCATTTTCTAAAAACAGTGCTTTTACAATCGTTCTTTTATACTACTATGACTGAAAAATTGTATATAAATGTGCACAACTCAAAATGTGGTCCAAGGATTGTTACCTTCTACATGAATGACGAAAAATACGTTTTCTTTGAAATTAATTCATCAAAGATGACGCACTGGTGTTTTTGAAGTCCTGAGTTCACAAGGTTATTAATTTCTGCGGAAAATCTTGAGGTTTCGAAAGTAAATTTGTCTTGCAATATGAGAATGCTGTAACTGCTGCTGGACAAAAAGCTACAAACCTAGAAAGTGATCTGATAATAGTTCTAGTTTTTGGGATATCTATGAAAAAATAATTATTTTTGTTTCACAATTCATTTAAGACTAAGAAATCAAGTGGATTAGAAAATATATTCCAAAATAAAAATTACGCTTTGAAAGTGTCAGAAAATGAAGTATTATTTGTTATTAACTAATATTTAAGTGTAACGATAAGTGTAGTTCATAAATTTTATACGTGCCCAATTAATTTTTACAAGGATGTTATTTTTCAAGTTCTTATTTTTATACACTTGGATGTTGGAGTGGGAGTCAATGAAAATTTCTTGCCTCTCCCTACATGACAGATATTTTCATTTGCCATTCAAGTCTGTCTACCAACAGCGCGACATTCTTATTCTACCAGACGGTATCTCTTTTTCTCCCCGTCAGATGTCAACACAATTACAGTGTTTTATCTTTTTCTTAATTTTGAGTCTACTGATATTTTAAATTTTATTATTGTATCGTCTTCTGTTATTAATACAACAATTTCAATATTCCAGTCTATATACCTTTTTGGAAGTTGCCGCATTCTTGAAGGAATAATGGTAGTTGCTATTAAATTCCAATTTAATACTACATTAATTAAAAGTTATTTTTATAGTTTAAATTTTGATAATTATCTGAAATTGTTGTATACTATTCGATTTGTTTTCTTTCTAATTTCGTTTCCTAGTTCACAGGGTTTATTTCATCAAGTAATCGTTTCCAATCATTTAAAAACATTTCGGATGATACGATGCTTAAATTTAGTTACATATCGCTGCTGCTAATGGTTACCTTGAAGCCACTGATCTTCTACTGGAGAATGGCGCTGATGTGAATGTTAAGGATAAAGATGGTTGGCAACCAATTCATGCTGCAGCATGTTGGGCTCATTTAGAAGTCATTACCCTCCTTCTTAAGTTTGGTGCTTCTTTGGACACTCTTACTCACAATTTCGAAACTGCTCTTGGTTTGTAGTTGTTCATCATACTTTAATTGTCTATAACGAAACCGCACCTAAGTCTTATCATTAACATTCAATTTTCATAGAAAAGAGTCAGTTTATCATTCTTTTACTACTGCATCCTATATTTTTGCCATTCATTGAAACAGTCCTTATATTATTATAGTATTTACACTTACTCATGCTCTTTATCTATCTATGATTGACACACAAATGTTAAGCTGTCTTACTCATTCCTCTAACATCAACATTTAGATCTTTGTGATGATGATAATATAAAGAAAGCAGTAGAGGATCTTCAAAGTCAACAATTATCACGACAAGCATTCTTTCGAAGATCTGGGAGTAAAAGGAGGTGAATTTTTTGTAGCAGGATTTTAAATGTTTTTTATACAAAAATAGTATAATGTGCACTTCTTTTGAACTACTTTTTCTTCGAAAAAAGTGGACTTTTTGTTATTTATTTATGACCTACTAGTCTATGAAATGCAGGGATCGTATACATTTAGTGTTGCACTTTGTTCAGTGGAAATCTGTGGAAAGTATGTTCAACTTCTCAATTNGTCAACAATTATCACGACAAGCATTCTTTCGAAGATCTGGGAGTAAAAGGAGGTGATGTTTTTGTAGCAGGATTTTAAATGCTTTTTATTCAAAAATAGTATAATGTGCACTTCTTTTGAACTACTTTTTCTTCGAGAAAACTGGACTTTTTGTTATTTATTTATGACCTAATAGTCTATCAAATGCACGGATCGTATATATTTAGTGTTGCACTTTGTTCAGTGGAAATCTGTGGAAAGTATGCTCAACTTCTCAATTAAAATTCAAATAATGAACATCGTAGATATTTCTTCTTAATGATGCCGCACTTTAGTATTTTCTAGATACCGTTTTACGATTGCGAGGTGGACATTTATGAGACAAAAGTAAATGCTCTGCTCACCAAATCTAATAAATCTAATCTTCCGTTGAATGGCGCAACATTCTTAATAATTGCCTACTTCTGTTTCTTTACCAGTTATTTTCTTTTAACGGAATCATGTGCATCTATTCCCATCAATAACAAGTCATTTTCCATGGAATTACGATAGCACGAATATTTTTCTAAAAGTTGGATTAAATTGAAATTGCCATCGTTCAGTTTATATCTCATCAAATATTTTTGTTTCCTAACGTGCTAAACTAATTTTACGGTGGTGACTCTTAGAATAAAAAATAACAGTTTAATTGTTCATATATTTCACTTTCAGTAGACTCATCACTCAAAATTATTGTCTAGTTATTGAAAAATTATTTCGCCTTTTCTCCTATTTTTCCATTGAAATTGACGCATATATTTAGCAATCAATAGACACCGCATGAAACAAAAAACGATATCTTCAATAAGTAGTTTAACACATCAGATATCGTTGCAATAAAGGAGTTTGCTTTTATCCAGGGCAATAACTTGTGGGAATTTCAGAATGAACTTTATAATATTTATATGAAACTCTTTCATGTAAAGGAATATTTTCAAATAATATTTTGCTTCATATGACATCAGACTGTTTGGTGAAGCCAGCTGCGTATAGTCTACATAACGATTCCAAAATGTACAAACCGATTTTCATTTATACATATAATACCTACCTGGCTTTAAGTATTTTCACTATATTTTATAAATTTTTGTCAGCTATTATTAAATTGATGAATAAGTTCGCAAAATGAATCCCGTAGTTTATTGATGTGAAAATTTATAAAATAGTAACGTTTATCACTTAACGGCTATATACATTTCATATTTGTGTTAAGCAGTCTTTCACTACTGTATTCCTTGATGAAGATTGAATGGAAAATAACAGCAGATCTGATACTACCTGAAAACTTTGAAGTAATATTTGTTGGATTATGGAACTTTTTCCATCTTCTATCGTCTAATATCCTCTTTTTTGGTCATTTCCATCCCATATGATAGAATTGTAGGTTGGATCAAGTAATGTACTATATGAAAACTGGAATAACAGTTGTCCGTAAATGAAAGTTTAGAAAAAGTGAGAAGATCCATTTCATTATACAATCGATCACTTAGGGTGAATGGTATTGCAAACAATGACATCTACGGGTCTTTATCATGAAATTGATGGTGATTAGTTACTTTGTTCCATTGAATTTTAACAACATGATTTGCTTTGAACAACTGGCTTGTTTTCAAGGAAACTATGGGTTCAGATCAGGGCCAATCAGACTCTGTCATTACATTCCCCAATTTTATCGCGTATAGGCTATTGTTGCAGTTGATGTAAAAATGAAAATTTTGTATTTTTAAGATTGATTGTTCATGATCTGCCACGTTTATTTTCAAGTCAAATTTTACCCTATATTTATAAAGTTTGGCGATGTTTTATTGGAATGAATTGTAAATGTTGCAGCGATCGGATTGAAATTTATTTATATTTCCTGAATAAATATAGTCGATTACAAATTCTGTTCATTTTTTAACCTGTATCAAGGCAGTCTAAATGTTGAAAGGATTCCGAACAGGTATGATTGTTGTTTGCAAAGGTATTGCTTGAAGCTTTTTATTCTCATTTTCCCTTGTTAAAATTTGTTGAAATCCTCTTGTACATTCCATTCGAAGCAGGTTCCGTTTAAATTAAGGAATTCCATTTGTTATAATGCATTAAAATCTCAATGTCTACATAATTGTAAACATATAGGTTAATGAAATGAATGAACTTTTTTCAATATCCAATGCCGTGACTCAGTAGTATTTTTGTTAAAATTGAATTTTTTTCTTTGCACAATTGCTATGTTTTGATGTTAAGCTTCATAAGGTATATTCTTCTAAATTCCATTTCTACATTATTTCTATTGTTTAGAATCAAATTTATGCGCTTTGCTGCAATGTTTTTATTTTTTAGTTGAAACAGTTGTTTACTTCTTAAATTTAGGTCGTCCGTTCGCCGCAGCAGTATGCGAGAGAAGAAGGAAATGCAGAAGAGAGAAGCGATTGCAGAATTCAGTACTGCTCTTCAAGCCGATTCTCCTTCCACAGCCAAATCTGTATGAACCATTTACTCAGTAAATTCTAGTAGTATATAACATGGAAAAATTTCAAATTGCCATTTATAAAAGTGTATTGTAAGGAAACTGAATGAGGTAATGGTTTTCACATAATCACTTCATTATATTTCTCCTCCAATTTTATTGAACACTACGATGCTTTGTGCGGTGTCCTCTTAAGTGAAGCTGTATTCTTTGATAAACCCTTTTCTGAACATTAATGGATTGAACCAACAGCGCGGGCTATATACATTCCCAATGCATCAATGAAAGTTAATAAATGTTCTTATGAAAAAGTTTAAAAGTTTAAATTTAATGCTGTTCTTGACTTTTGCAATAATACCCACTTAGCAAAATTCATTTGAATGGTATTTTCATAAGAATAGCTACTTTTGCTGGATATAATTTAAAATGAAAACTTTCTAATTTGTAACCGTTGTTGATTATCCCCTCTTGGTGTAAATTTCTTAATAGCAACATAGAATTTACAATAGGATGTTTTAAATTATTTGTGAGCCATTCAATAGATAAAGAAGGTTTCAATTTCTTAACCAAAATTTGCAGTGGTACATTTGCATTCCATTTCTATTCATTTACGTTAATGATTAATTATCCCAAAGTACTTGTGCTACTTTGGTNTTTATGCGCTTTGCTGCAATGTTTTTATTTTTTAGTTGAAACAGTTGTTTACTTCTTAAATTTAGGTCGTCCGTTCGCCGCAGCAGTATGCGAGAGAAGAAGGAAATGCAGAAGAGAGAAGCGATTGCAGAATTCAGTACTGCTCTTCAAGCCGATTCTCCTTCCACAGCCAAATCTGTATGAACCATTTACTCAGTAAATTCTAGTAGTATATAACATGGAAAAATTTCAAATTGCCATTTATAAAAGTGTATTGTAAGGAAACTGAATGAGGTAATGGTTTTCACATAATCACTTCATTATATTTCTCCTCCAATTTTATTGAACACTACGATGCTTTGTGCGGTGTCCTCTTAAGTGAAGCTGTATTCTTCGATAAACCCTTTTCTGAACATTAATGGATTGAACCAACAGCGCGGGCTATATACATTCCCAACGCATTAATAAAAGTTAATAAATGTTCTTATGAAAAGTTTAAATTAAATGCTGTTCTTGACTTTTGCAATAATACCCACTTAGCAAAATTCATTTGAATATTATTTTCATGAGAATAGCTACTTTTGCTAGATATAATTTAAACTGAAAACTTTCTAATTTGTAACCATTCTTGACTATCCCCTCTTGGTGTAAATTTCTTAATAGCAACATAGAATTTACAATAAGATGTTTTAAATTATTTGTGAGCCATTCAATAGATAAAGAAGGTTTCAATTTCTTAACCAAAATTTGCAGTGGTACATTTGCATTCCATTTGCCTGTGGTCAATTTCTATTCATTTACGTTAATGATTAATTATCCCAAAGTACTTGTGCTACTTTGGTTTTATGAACAACACCAATACTTATAATGTACAGCTTTTGGATATTCAAATGTCGCGATTTGATTTTGCAAACTTATTCTCAATGTATATGTGCGGTAACATATAAATATGTCAACGATTTCATCAAAATGTTGGAAGAGGGCACGTGTGTTTCAGATTCAGTTTTCATTACTCTATTAAAATCTGAATATTTTGACTTAATGTATTGCACAGTAACTTCAACATTAACTTGAAAATTGTTTTAACGCTCGCTTTTTCGATGCAATATGCCTTTCTTGTTGGTAATCTTCGAATATCAGTTCATGATTTTAATTACTTAGTAAGCTGTGTCAACAGGATTCAAGCCCTAACTGATCTAAAGCGGTTTATCATAATCAACGCCGTTGTTCAAAGGAAAATATTCTCTTACAATTTTTGCATTAATATTGACACTGGAAATCTGGTCATCTTTCATTCAAATGTCAAACATGCATCTGGCATATTAAGCCTATTATTTAAAGTTGTTTTCATATATTGAAGTATTAATATTGTTAAACATATTTCGGGTTTCCATACAAGTGTAGTAATTTTTAATGCAAATTTAATTAATGCATCTCTAATTCATTCATGTTTTAGCAAACCAGCGGATCAAATCTTAACATTCCAGAAGCGGAATTTCGCTTTGCAGATGATATCACTAATGAATCTCCCAATGACGTATTTGTGGACCCATCTGCTGAACCCAACACTGTTAATGACGTGTCATTCGATTTTAACAAAGGTGACCCAATAGTTGGTAATTCAAATGTAGATCAGCCAGCCGAAACTATCTACTTGCCAGAGGGTTCGCTTTCCGAACTTAAGCACCGGCGGGCCACTGAGCGAGCACGAGAATTGGGTTCAATTTCTCTTCCTCAGACAAATTCGCAGTCTTTGAACTTATACAAAAATAACTTTTCTAATGACGATCAAATAGACCGAAAGTTTGTCGGTAGTGACGATCCAGTCAATCGCTTTATAGAACATCCCAGTATTGTTGACAAAAAGAAGAAAAAGTGCAAAGTCATGTGAGAAGAGTGCGCCATTTATAATTGAATTGTAATCAGGGTTTCTGCGCTTGTGATTTTTCGTATGTTTGGTGTTGAATGTGAACTTCTATTGTTAGACATTTAGGTGCAATTTTTATAAATTCCAAAATTCATAATTTTTTAAATAGATTTATTTTAATTTGTTTCAGATATCGATAGATCTTTAATGTATTGAATAGATTTGCGTTTTTCTTTTTCATAGTAAGTATTACCCTTCAAACGTTGCCACATTTTTTCATTCATTTGGATAATAGGCGTTAACGTACACCCATCCGCCTATACGTTTTTGTTTGCACAATTGAAAATTTCTTAATTGTAGTATCCCTATATGATTAAAAAATTTTTCAATATGAAATTCGCTTTATAATTTTTAGAAGCTTGTTAATTCAATGCGTTTATAATTTGAGTGTCGAAGTTGTTTAATAAAATGAAATTTGTTTTTCTAACACACGTGAATATTCAGTAAATGGCTGCGTACTTAATAATGTCAAATATTTTAACATAAACCTTAATAACTACATGCTAAAGTATTATTCACATTTATAAAAATTCCACAGTAAATCATCTATGGATTTTATATATTATATTAAAATTCACTGAAAGTAATATCAGAGCATCTGTCAACATTTTGACATGCAATTTTTATTTTTCAAAAATGATGAGAATAGTTTTTTATAGGAGCATGATTAGTTATTTAATCCATATGTATATAAGAATAAATTTGTAAAAATGTTATAACTACAAAATTTATAGGACGTCTGTTTTCTATACCTACAATCGCTTTAAAAGTATTGGTGTTTGAAAAAATCTGTTGAAATTTTCTAATTAGAAGACAAACAATCTGTGGACCCTTTCTTATATTCTAAGCGATGTGGCATGTAATAATGCATATATTCTGAAAAAAACGGACATAAACTAAACAACTAACTTTTGAAAAACGTTTCTTTGCTTGCTGAGAACCATATTAGGGGTAGTCATCAACAACCAACGAATTTCTGCAAATAGTCAATCCTTGATTAATTTTTATTTCAGAAAATGAATCTTTTTATAAATATATTTGTTCTGACTTCCCTTATTCTGACCATTGCCTTATATTAGCTTATTCAAATAAGCTTGAAAACTTACAGCTCTGTCTTTCTTTTTCATATTCGCGACTAAGTATAAAATTATCAAATTTATGCATTAATCCTTAAAGAACAAATGTGTTTTCCTATATGATTCCCACTTGGTACCTAGCAATTGGTCCAGATTTTATAGCTAANCGAATTTAAGTGTATGTACGTTTTTCTTTCTTCTTTTTTAAGTTTATACTAAAACTGTCATGAAGTTTGCATTTTGTTAAATGCTTATGACGCAAGATATCTTCATTTTAACACATTTTTCAGTTTTCACAAAGATTCAAGTGGTGACGGTTGAATTCATTCAATAATTTAAGTTATTTTTGTATTTTAAAAAGTTAATATTGCTAACTTTGTCTTATGTGATTACAAAATAATATAAAAATTTCATAATGTTTGTACACGTTTAATATCCTTGCTCGAAAAACAAAAATCATTAAAAGGAAAATTAAATATTCCCAAAGGCAAATATTTTTTTTCGAAAAGACAAAACAAATCACCAAAAGAAAAATGAAAATTTTAGACTCTCAAATAGTATAAAAATACTTGGAAATCCATTATATATTGGCATTCTTTCCAATGCTATACCCTAGAAACTCTAACAAAATCGGAGTTATTATTAAAAGTTCTCAATCTCTATACGATTTTAAAACGTTTAATGGGAAATTTATCTTATCTTATAGTAAAATGTACAATTACAGGCGATGAGAGACAATTTTCGAAAGCTGGATTGTTCAGTACAATANATCAAATTTATGCATTAATCCTTAAAGAACAAATGTGTTTTCCTATATGATTCCCACTTGGTACCTAGCAATTGGTCCAGATTTTATAGCTAAACCACTTTTAGACATTTTAAATGCGTGTATTAGATCTTCGACTAATTAGAATTGGTAAATTTTACTTCTTTTTTAAAAGACGACCGCAGAACTTTGATCCGGCAGAGCAAAACGGCATTGCCGTGCCGAGTTCCTGGCGAGCCTGTGCTTGAAATTCCAAAACCACTGCAGAGCCGGGGCGGGCTTTGAATACTCTTATGTAGTGCCTTATTAGCCATAACATCATCACGTAAATGAAAAGGAATTAGTAGTAAATGTGGCAGCTCTGAAAATGTAAAAAATAAATAATGCATTGCGCCTAGTCAAGTAAATTAGAGAGATAATCTTATTAAGATTTAGGGTAATTTAAGTTGAACTTGAATCACAAGCATCCAAACTATTAGACTCATTACCCATAATCCACCAGATTTTGCAAATATTTCCTGGGAGTTATTTATAGTAAAATGTACAATTACAGGCGATGAGAGACAATTTTCGAAAGCTGGCTTGTTCAGTACAATAAAACACTCACTATTAAACCGTGAATATGTAAACTTCCCGGAGTTAATGCAATCAGACAATAGCTTACTCATTTATAATTTCCTATATTTCTTGCATATACTGTATTTTGTTTCAGGCCAATTAATAGATTCTGGTGAAACTTGAGTATTTCTAATGCCAAGTTATATTGCGATGCGACGGTGTCAGTACATGACCTGGCCTTTGGATCAAAACAACTATTGCCATCAAATTCAGGTTCAGTCAAAATTCTGACATGCCTCACATTGCGGCTCTCAAGAAAAGCGGCACAACATAAGATTTAACTTTCCTTAGATTCAAAAGATTGGTTTCTGAATTATCAATCGATACATCTTGTGATGTATTATTTATAAACAAAAATTGCCATCCGCATATTGAAAAATGGTATAATGCTAATTTAAAGTTTTATTGAGATCGTTTATGAAGTGAAAATATTAAGACTTGAAAATGACTTTTTTCTCAATAGATCTGTAAACCTTTCCCTAGCTTTATAGTGTCTAATTAATCCTATCTTGCTGATAAATGGTTACTTAAATAGTATTAACAGTCGTTACAGTTTGAGTGAAATTTTAATTCGGTAATTCCTCAAAAATAATATTATAATCTTTCTTATCAATTGCTTAGATGGATCATTACATGCCATTGTTATATATGTTCATTATGTAAGTAATTTCTTTTTAGTAAAGAAAGTAATCTGTCATTGAACGTTTTAATTTTAAGTAAGAATTTATAAAAGAAATTACTAATAGTTGAAGTTATTGAAATAGGGCGATAATTTGTCTAATTTTATTGATTGTCTTTTTTATAGAGATTTCAAGAAAGACTGTAATGTAGTTTATTTGCAAACAGTTATATCTTTGTAAAGTCAAGTAGGTAGAAAATTTAAAAAGCACATTCCTTGAGTGCACAAACTTGTTTTTTCTAACTGCCTATATTATATCTAAGCACTGAATATAGCTTTGACGATTTCACATTTAAGCACATTCCTAAAAAAAATTCATATAATAGTTTCAATTTTGGTATTGAACTTTAGTAACTGAAGATAGTGTTCTCGTTGACCGCATTAGTGGTCTCAAACTAATTTATCCTGTCATTGTTAATCTCAGCGCAATTTTTGCATTAGTTTCCTTTCTTGTCTATCGAGAAACCTGACATGAATATAAATAGTGTTATAGTGTAATTTTTAATAACCAATTTTCTAGGGTGGGGAAAATGCTTGAGAAAAATGTACATGTATTCTTGTAATGTAAAGTAATGATTTCGAATTTGAGTGCATGTTAGGAAAATTTAGCTATTCTCAAATATTTTGGTAATTGATGACGTAGTTGATTATCTTATCACAGAAAATGGTAATTTTATTTATTTCCACTGAATAATATCGGCCTTATAATGTTTTATCTGGGACCTTCCTAGAGCAATGTTAGCAAAGATTTCTTACTTAGAAAATCAATATCATCTATGGATTCATGGTAATACACATGTATTTCGACTATTGACAACCTAAAATATTTTGCAATATAATTGCGTATTTTTAAGTCTGTAATTTTTAATTTTACCTAAAAACCACTATATTCAAATTTAAGGGTTCTAACAGTCTATTTTGTCAAATTCCATCTCTCAAAATCAAATAAAATCGAATCCAATTTTTATTCACTTAGAAAGAGCATATCCGATTATAAATACTTCAATGGTGGTAGTTCCTTATAAAAGCATTTTAGTCCTAGTTAGTGTACTTTGAGAAGGAATTCCATTTTAGTTTGATTTCTTATCAATTTTAGACCTATATTCAGAGCAAACATCTGTAGTATATTAAAAATTTTGTGTTAATACTATACGAGGCTCACTCAGTGGTTTTAAATCTCTTCAAAAATTTGGGATCTAAAATTCTGAAGAAAAACTGTTATGTGGGTTTTACCGTATGTAGAAGAGAATTATTATTAATTTTCCTATGAAAAAGTATTTCACTGATATACTTTGTCAATTTCCAGGAGGATTAAATTTTCAGGTGTAACCCAAGCTTACTCAAATACATTCATAGAGAAACTTATTAACTCCTAGGTCCATTTTTAAGGTGATTATTCTTATCTGTAAAGCTATAATGGCAAAACTAATCAGTTCGAAAATTTAGTGCTCGGCAATGCACATTTTTGGAATCACCAAATTTCCCTCTCAAAAAATGATTTTGCTTTGCTCATACGGCTAATATATACGTAGTTTCATACATTTAGTCCGTTTTTAATTATTTGATGGCCAACGTCAGCGTACCTCCAATAAGCCTAAAATTTACATTTTGTGCAGAAATATGCTTATCATTTGACCTTCAGTTTTTCAATAAAATTGAATAATAATTTAATAGTTTTAATAAAGAAAACAAGAAAAGGACATATTTCAATCAATGAAAAGCAATCAGAATTTTGCAAAAATATGTTTTCAAACTGATACTTTCCGTACTAAATTTAACGCAAATATTCTGTTTTCTGTACTTTTTCTGTAGTCTTCAGGGCTTTGAATGTAAACCATCCACCTAGCACAGCATCAACTATAAACACATAGGAGTAGAATATAAAAATATGTCAATTCAATATACGAAATGTTTTCAAATACTTAACAAATCTAATTTGTTAACATTTGCAACTCATATATGCACAGGCCTTTTCAGAAATATACTGAACTACTAATCACTTCTTTGAAATCTTAGGAAATGCAATACATTTGACAGATGTGCTATGAAAAATAGCCTCGTCTTTACATAATTTATAACACTTAGTAGATTCATTTTGGTTGAAATTGTCAGAATTCACCTTAATTTCTGCCCTTGCCGAAATTCTTAGAAAATTCTACTGTGGTAAATACTCTTTTCCTGATTATAAAAATATTAATTATGGCATTATTACTTAATGTAAACAATGATCTATCAAATTCTTCTGACATAGTGTCTTAAAATCTTAAATATGGTTTTTGTCATTTAAATTATCAGCATAATAATGTGAAAGATAATTTAATAAGTACAATATAAAAGTTTGACGCTACTATTTAAAAAACAATCCTTTTATTGATAATATAAAATAAACTACAAAAAAGTAGAGATTTGACCGCATAAGTTCGCTAAGTGTGTGCACTTTATCCTATTGTTTCGACATTTTGTTTTGTATTGAACAACAATCTATTTTATGTTCACATACATTTTAAATACAAAAAAACTGTGGTGATATTTTATCTAATACATTAATTTAAGTACATTTCGAAATTGTACAATAAGAGATTGGTCTAGATCAAAATGTTGAGCCAAGCCTGAGAAGGTTAGAAACTTATGAAATTATCTGAATGAAATGACACAACTTAAATAGAGTTTTAGAAGAATATATATAATACCAATGCCAAATTTCAAAATGCAAATTATATTTTTCAACACATTGCTCATAAACTACGGGTATATAGTATTTACCAAATTTGGGTTGATTTGGGTGGAATATTGCGCCAATATATGAATCACTTCATATTCCGTGGAAGATCTACGAATTCTTGGAAGAGGTTACATCCTTATAACGCATTTTCCCAATTAATAAATGTCATGAATTTTATATGCATTATTTACCTGTTCAAAATTAGTATTAATATATTGATTCTATTTATACCTAGCTCAACCTATATCAGTAGTTTCCAATTGTTCAACCCTGATATGTAGACAGTATCAATAACCCTATAATCACAATTGCATCCGAACTTGAAAAATTTATTTGCAATTGAGATTATTGTGCATATCAAAACTTTGTCAAGTAAACCACTTCATTAATGAGTCAAAATGAAATGGATGAGAGGATATTGCCTGTACATCATTTTGGATTGAGCATTCCATTGCAAAGCAAACCGATGAAACACAATGAATGAAGTTCGAAAAGAATAAATCATTTATTCTCCATATGCTGTAGGTTGCAGCACAAATTGATCACCTCTTCCAAAAGAGCCGTATTTTATTGATCACATTTTTTGCAGAATGAATAATAATCGCATGTAACAGGATCAAGTTAATGCAATTAGGTGTTTAATCATATTTTATGAAATTCAAACTGACTGTTCTTACAAATATAAATTTAATTTATTGTTTTAAAAGAAACAGATTGGCGTGGGTAAAGAATAAACGAAAATTGACTTATGTTTCAGTTTTTATCTTAAGCATTTTTTGGTCTTTTTCATTGCAAAATTTCAATGAAATAAACAATTTAACGCTCACATGCTAAAGCAGAACCATTTACAAGGGACTTAACGCCAGACATGGGTCTTAACATATATTTTCCAAAAGAAAGTAAATTAAGCTTATTTATACTCCTGGGTGACAGTAACTGAAGTATGACAATAAAAAAATCGGCCAGTTTTTTCCAAAATGGCCACCATAATATCAAAAAGAGATAAAATAATAAAGATATCCAAAACCTAAAACCCTACACAAGCAGAAGTAATAGTTGCTTGTATTTGCTCTAGATTTTATGAAACTTCTCATTTAGTATTGAGAGAATTTAAAATTTTTTTCACAAAATTCAGGACTTTCAAAGAAAATTAGGAAAAATATTCCATCTTTTCAAGCATTTTACCTAATAATAGTGTACATATTTCACAATTTCCTTTATAGGCTTTGAAAATTTGTTTGAAAATGTGAAGAAACGGTTTTTCATTTTAAATCTACTTCATTCTGTATAAAGTTCGGGAAATTTGAAAATACTCATCCACCTTCTGAATGCAAGTTGACCATTTGGGTGAAAATATTAGATACAGGTTAATCGATTAATAAGTTTTTAATCACTGCTGCTCTACAAGTAATTAATGTAAACAATGTAACCGAAGTAATTTTTAGGTCAAAATATTGAACTGAAGACTACGAGAACTTAATGACAGTGTTTAATCTAGGATTAAAATTCCGGGGATACTGGTACACAGAAAGAGGTGCAGCTTAGAGCTGAAACCATGTCTATTTTTTTTGGAAGCACCAGTCTTCTAAATTTTCTACATTGATAATTTTTGAAAAGTATTTTAGATTTTTGCAAATCGTGTATATCGTAATTTTGTAGATTTTGATAGCAACTTGATAGAAAATTTCCGTATATTTTGGGTGTCAAAGTTATCACCTAATAAACTTCACACACTTTCTATTTTTCGAGCATTTTCTTTTAATGTGTTGACGACCTCAAAACATTTCATGGTCTAAAAAAGCAAAATTACTTACAATAAAATTCCTATCATAAATAATGTTTAATAAAAATAAACCTCTGATGAACAGATTAGAGGAGAAAAACAAAGAAAAATGAATAATTCTTCCACAAAAAAAATAATTTTTTTCAGCTTGTGCAATGAGATGCAATGAATTTTATATTTAATAAAGCATTTACAAGGTGCTTTATATTTTCTAAAGGCCATTCCAAATTTTTTTGTAAAAAATTAAAATTTAAGATATTATAGTTATTCCACCACATATTCTTTTGTGAAAATACTTTTTGCACAGAACAATTTTTCTATTTCACAACGAAATAACTCGGTAATTAAAATAAAATACGTATTGTGAAGTATATTTACTGTAATTATGAAGAATGTAATATTACATGTGGCAATCACAATAGTAAAATTTGACAGGTTGATATGTTTAACAACTTCTGCGTCGCCCGAATAATTACATATCTAACTACTAAAAATAGCAGACTGTAAGTAGCAAGATAGATTGTAACAAAAAATAAAATAGCAAGTGCAACACAAAAGTTCGACTGTGTAGTAATTTTTGTAATTTAACATGCAGCGACTTTGCATCTGAATTTTTATCAATTCTTGCAAAATAATTGAAGTAATGAAGTGCGAAAATTTTGATTGGTAACAATGTAAATGAAGAAATTTAGAAGCGAGTTGACATTGCGTAAGCCCAATGCTAAGTACCAAAGCTGATAGTTCAACTCATCTGCCCAAAATCTAGCGTTCTGCTCTTTTGACCAAAAATAATTACGCAGTTGAAAGAAGAAGAATGGTATATATACGGCCACCATTGCAACACAGCAGGAAACCAATGTTATTGTAACACGCAGGTCTTCTTTATTTATAGCCTTTCCAAACTTTTTCAATGCCATTTGAGCTCGATATCTTAAGCGAAAAACAATAAGAATATTGCCACTTGAAATTATAGCCAATGGCACGCAATAGCCAAACACAATACTTATGAATGTTGCGACTTTAGCATCACTTCTGTAGCATCTCCAACCCGTTAATAGTTTTTCTTTATAAATAACAGTGCTAAGATAGTATCTGCTAATATAAAAGGACGGAATCGATATTATAATAGAAAAAATAAATACCGAAATTCCAATAGTATGTGCTATGTAGACTTGATTAAATTTTCTTGCGAAATTGACTGTAAATGCATTGATAACTCGATCAGCAGTGATCACCACCACCATGTACGTTGTATGGAAAAGGTTGAACACGAAGATAACATTGTCGATTGCACATGCATCGGGAACAAACTTATTGATGTATTCTTCTGGGTAGATTATGAAAGGCAAATTGAAAAATAAGAAGTTAAAGCAGTTCAAGAAGTCAGCGAACGTTAAATACAACAAGTGAGTTTGAGAAGATTTGTTTTTAATGAAGGGCTTGTATTTGATAACAGAGATAATGAGTATGTTGAGGGGAATTCCAATCACACCAACAAATATTATATCAGCCAAGACTAAATGATCATTATAAAAACCACCCGGTGCAGCATAAGCAACCGTGCTATTTGCAGTCATAATGATAACTGCTAAATTATTGAGCCATTGTCTTTTATATCTTATAAAAAACTATGACCAATTAAATTCTTAGATTTATTTTTGTAACCAATCACATCCAAAAAATAGAATCTTTGTATCTCACTGTACTTCCCAGGTCTTCTCAATACAAGAAAGCATTCATTATATATATTGCTGAAGACAATAGCAGAATTTGTACAACTTAATCTTTGAAATTTTAGTAGATCATTTGTATGAAAATCAGATATGAAGTTAGAAGGATCTCAAACAGAGATCTAAATGGGGTAGATTTTTGCTAACTATCCCTCCCGTCCAAGTCACATCCTAACAGATTATGTGGCCTTCTTCGTAATTTCGCCTTAAAATTTTCCCATTTTGCCCAACCTCATTTGTTATTCATTTTCCCCATCAAATAATTATACTCCAAACACCCTTTTCATTGTTCTATTGCCATGAATTGGCTTTGTAAAGATAGCATAACACTACGCCTCCACCAGAGGACGAATTTACGTAGGAATTTCCAAATAATGGAGCTAGAAAAAATTGAACGAAGAAAATATTTCATTTTTATCAAATTCACCGCACAATTAATGACTTTTTAGAGCCTCCACACTAAAAGACTTGTGCTTCGATGAAAAAATGCATCCATACGAAGAATGTACGCACAGGGGCACATGTACATATATATATATATATATATATATATATATATATATATAGGGTTGCCGCTGATATTGATTTTAATTGATATCAGGAAGTTGATATTAAATGAATTAATGTTATTTGATTTGATATGGATCTTCTTATCAATTGATTTTAATTGATTTCAGTTGAATTAGAAATCTTAGAAATATATATCTCGAAGTTTTAAAATACAATAATTACGAGGGCAACAAATGTTGGACCATTTTGCTTGAATTTTTGCTTTTAATTTTTGAATTTCACGTAAGTGCTTGTCGATGTTTTTGCTTTTAATTTCTGTGTGATGGTTTAATCATAATAGATATGACTTTGGTTCACATGAACAATCTTTTATGACGTCAACAATAAGCTGTTATTGACTCAAGTCGCTTTGTTTTAGAAATGTTTCCACTATAAGGAATCATTCCATAGCACTTTAGGAGAAGAGAATATATATATATATATATATAAACATATATATATATATATACATGTATATATATATGTATATATATACATATATATATACATGTATATATATATAATATATATATATATGTATATATATACATATATATATACATATATATATATATATATATGTTTATATATATATATATATATATTCTCTTCTCCTAAAGTGCTATGGAATGATTCCTTATAGTGGAAACATTTCTAAAACAAAGCGACTTGAGTCAATAACAGCTTATTGTTGACGTCATAAAAGATTGTTCATGTGAACCAAAGTCATATCTATTATGATTAAACCATCACACAGAAATTAAAAGCAAAANGAAGTCGACCAACATTCATTCATAGGGTGAATGAGGATTTTCAACTTTAAACAAACTGAAATATGGACATTGGACACTATTAGTCAACATACTTAAAAAATGAAATATTTTTCCAAATTTTCTTTGAAAGTTTTGATTTTTCTATTTTGTAGGTTTTTTCCGTTTTTCCGTTTAATCTTTACCCGTGTCCACCTGTTTCTATCAAAACATAATAAATTTTATTTATATTTGTAAAAATGAATTGAATTTCAAAAAAAATAATTAAATATATAACTGCATTAATTTGTTATAGGTGTTTATTATTCATTCTTTAAAATGAAGTAATTAATGAAGATACGCCCTTTTGGTGTTGGAAGTGTCAAACAATTTGTGCTGCAACATGCTGCAAATACTTATTGCCGTGGAACTTCATTCATTGTGTTTTTATAGGTGTATTTTGCAATGAAATACTTAATCCAATATTATGTACAGACAATATCCCCTGATCCATTTTATTTTGACTCATTGGTGAAGTGGTTTACTTGACAAAGTTTTGATATGCACAATAATCTCTATTGCAAAGTAATCTTTCAAGTTCGGATGCAATTGTGATTATAGGGTTATTGATACCGTCTACATATCAGGGTTGAACAATTGGAAACTACTGATATAGGTTGAGTAGGTAAAACATAATCAATATTTTAATACTAATTTTGAATAGGTAAATAATGCATATAAAATTCATTAAATTTATTAATTGCTAAAATGCGCCATAAATATGCAACCTCTTCCAAGAATTCCTAGATCCTCCACAGAATATGAATTGATTCATATATTAGAACACATAAACTAACCCAAATTTCGTAGATGCTATATACACATAATATATGAGCAATGTGTTGAAAATAAAATTTACATTTTGAAGTGTTGCATTGCTTTTAAAAGCTTCATTTCAATGAGTTAATTTCTTAATAATTAATAATATATTAAAAAAATTAAAGACATTTTTGGCAAGGATCATAAAATTTGCCCAAAATAAACCAAAATGACATAAAATGTAATGTGTCAAGCCTAATGTTTCGTGAACCTGCTCACGCTTGACCCAACATTTTTTGCCTAGGCCAATCTCTTACTGCACATGCTTAATATCAAACCCACAAAGGCGACATATAAATATTGCCCTATACGCTTATAAATTTGATGGCGAAAGTCAAAAACACAAAATTGCACTTTCAGAAATAATGACTACTGTGAAC
>CABFPE010000588.1:434771-455281 GCA_900660155.1 Hofstenia miamia
TATATATATATATATATATATATATATTATAGCCGTGCAAGTGCTCGACCTTTTGAGTACTGGAAACTAGAAACTAACTCGATATTAGTTTTAATGGTATCTTTTTTTCCATTTTTCCTGTAATGTCGCATAATTAATCAAACTCTCGCCATTTAGCTTAACTTGTATTTTTTGCACATTTATCTAAGGTTGTTTAATATTTAGCACAGTTATATATAGTTTAGACTAACGAGAAAAATAAGTTCAAATAAAATTGGAACTCGAGTCAAACGGGACTCCAACATAAAAACGTCAATTCCCAAAGGTCGAATACATATGTATTGTGCATTGTGTTAATTTATTTATTAAAACTGCAAGAAATATGAATTTTGCGATATTTAACCGATGTCTCTACTTATCGTCAGTTAATACAAAAGTAGGTAAAATTGCAATTTATGCAAATTTCCAAAATTGATAGATGTCACATTAAGATACACTGAGATGTTGATTAGAAATGAACAGTTTACCTAATAAATTCTCCTTGTTTTCTTTCACAATTAATGATTCTGTACTTTTCCCTTTTTAGAAGAGAAATAATTTTACTGAAAACAAAGAATAGGAAAATTGCAGAAACATTTAAGTATAAAAATCCAAGAAGAATTTATTAAAAAGTATTAATTCTTCAATCAAAATATCAATCTATTCCCTAGTGGCATCTATCAATTTATATTAATATCGATTTACCACCTTTTGTAATAGTTGACGTTAGGTGGAGACATTTCATAACCCTTTCATTCATATAAAACTACAAAGAATAACATTTGTTTAAATCCTATTTTCAAACTGCGTTTAAATTTATATAAAGGACTATAATGGAAAAACTATTTAAATGACAATCGAACCGGTTTTCGAGATTGACTCTTTAGAGACAGAGACCCCACATGCATGAAATGTAAAAAATCTGCTTAAATTTAAATAAATAATATTTTTGACAATGTCTTTGATATTTATTGTTCAAAACATAATGTATTTTGATTGTTATATTGTAAATTAAAATAAGTAAGAAAATTAGCAGTATTTTTAAGCGAATAACTTGATTTATCATTAGCTAATTCTGCTTAGCATATCTAAGTTCAATATTCTCCGCCTACTAAACATAACAAATCTTTTAGAAAACGTGATTTCATGAACCGAATCACTAGCTTTTCCCGTAAGATATGACTTTAGTTGCAATGGGAGTTTATTTTATGTATTTTATCAAATTCAGTGAGATAGACTGCTTAGTAAACATTTTAAACCCACGACCTTCGAAATATTTTATTTACAAACACCAATTATCATCATATATATTTTGCTTGGCAAACGGTGTCATATCAGCACGTTACTTTAAAATAGAACGCACTGTATTCAATAAACAGCTGCGAGATTCAAACAACTTGCTAACTTAAATTATAACAGAGTCACCCCAATTTTTTTATAAAAAATAATTTATATTTTGTGAGATGATAATGACCTTGTTGTTGTTAGGTTTTGTAGTCCTGTATTTGTTTGTTAATAAATACATGGAACACTATATATATATATATTCCAAATTAATCACCTCACTAGCAATAAATTCTGAAACAATTGCAAACAAGGACATAGCCAAGGGAGGTGCGATCTTGCAGCTGCCTTCTTCCCAAGGAAGACTCTAGACAAGGCATGATAGCGGCTTTTCCCCACCACTACCTGCGGGTGGTGTGGATACGGGTATCAATGTTGGGTGCGCAAAAAAAAACCTGTGAAACATGAGTATAGTGCAATAAGACCATGACAAGAGATTAACCACTTTTTAGGGAACTTGATTAACAATTTGGCTTTAAATGATTAAAGACGCCATGAAGCTTTACATAATTATTTTCATCTCATTGTGTTTACAAAATATAGGCTGTAGATGTCTTCTCACTTCACATTTAAATATGCTTTTCGTTATTGGAAAAAGTTGAATTTAATTTCTACATGTGCATTTACATTTTCCTTAATACATTATTGTGCTACAATCAAATGTGTATTATAGAAATTTTGACAAATATCAATTCTAGTCTATACCTTAACTGATCCCATAATCATTACAGCTAAACGAATGTGCCTGTTAGGTGACCAACTAGTTTTTATAGTTTTGTCAATTGTGGTAGTATTTAGTTATTCATACATTTCTTGCGCATTTACAATTTTTTCTCAAATATGTTATTGGCATTTTAAGTAACTTAAAATTTTTTAGATTTTCTTAAGATGTCCGAAGAAATTCTGTGGATGCGGGTATGAAATTCAAAAATCAGAGGATGCAAATTGAATACTGATAAGATTTTTTGTAGTTTACGGAGGCAGATTGAATGCAAATTGGAGAATCTCAATCACTGCCTACCTTAGCTCTAGACCATTTGGTAAATCTGAGCATCTATTAATAAATAGAAGTGAATCTAACTTTCACTTGAGTTAAAAAGTTTTGTACAAATGAGGTTCAAATGATAAATATATATATATATGTACATAAACTTATCAATAGTTATCAATTTAGACCCACCATAGCCTTTAGACATTTCAGTAAACGTCGATTCTAGCATTTGATTACAAAATACATATCTTTCTTCATACCGTATTCAAATATTTTTGTCATTGTAAATATATGGGGGTGTGATTTTATAAAAATTGGGATTGGGCACAATGTTTAAAAGTCCGCTCCCACGTTAAGGAGGTCGTTGTTTGACATTTTCTTAAACCACTTTTAAATTTTATTTTACATTTTCTGTGTTCTTTAAGCGTGACATTTTTATGAGACTATTTCGCAAACTTTATTAACATTTAAATAAAATGCTAAAATTCTCTAATCGATTAGATATCAAAGCATACAAGTAAATGGAATTATTGAAGTACCATTACTTCATCAAACAACAACTGTGATATTTTGTGCAATTAATTGCTTTATCGAATATTTTTCAAATTACTATGGAATTGGTTTTGTTTAATAAAATTTAAGGAGAATCATTTTTGAGAATGATTACATTTTATAGCCTTCCCCATTTCCAAAACGTGATATCTATTCAATATTACACTTACTCAGGGTTGGTATATTCATACATATGATGTCTTACACACTGTTTAAACAGTGTTTTAACCCTAATTCTAATGGTATTTTTTCAATATCTCTGATGGTTTCTCCAAAAAATTTTTAAGCACTTATAACTCAAGAACTAATGAAGATATTTATAATCTGAAAACACTACAGGATAGAGAATTGTCTTCTTTTTCGTCTTAAATTCGCGACCTGATGCGACAATCGCTGACTTTGCGCATGGCACGCCGGACGAGAGTCACATATTTTTTCTTCAAAAAACTAAATATTTCAGGGTAGTTGTTGTTCCCACGGACATTAGACCGCCTTATTATTTCAAAACTAGGTATTGCAAGAACTAGAAAAATTTTATGAAAATCTGGTTTCTCATTGAAAAATAATTCTTCTTTGCATGCAATTCAGGCATAAAAACATGTTTTAGCAGTAATCATCATTGCTTGAGCAAGCCCAACTCCATAGATGTGTCCATGCAAAAGACTTTCAATATTCCTTAACAGGCTTATTTTGTGCCTCAGACAGTATGCAAATCTTTTATCGCAATACATGATTTTTTCTACTTTTTATGTTGGCAGTTTGAAAAAATAAAAGAAATTTGGAAAATGAATTACGCTAATACACTATACGTAAATCCAAGCGAATAGAACTTTTTCAAAGTATCCTTGAATTTAGGTAGTTCAGGTTAAAGTAAGTTAATAAACGATACTAAATATCGCACTGACAAAACAGAAAAAAAAAACATTTGAATAAACTCTAGCAACTTCGGTCTACTATAATGACTCGTTTTTTTTCAAATTTTTAGAAATGATTTACATCTACTACCAGAGCGGCAATAAATATTTGAATTAAACATTTGTCTCTACTTACTTAACGGTTAATGTATCTTTGGGGTGTGTTCAGACTATCATTAATATTTGAATTGATTTGATTTGTTATTCAGATAATCCAGCCCAAACGTCATTTATTCAATAGCACACATTCATAGCAATTTCTGGTGAATTTTAAGTAATTTCCGAGATGTAAACCATGAATATATTCTTTTTGCCTTTTTGGGTTGTGTATACAACCCCAATTAATGTCTTTTACAACTCGTCAATTAGGTCAATAATTACTGCTCGCTTTTGTATAACTGATGCATTGTTGTTACATTAGTAATATTTGAATTTAGAGGGTATTTCAATTAAATAACTGTACTTGTTAATATTAAGGCTAAAATGTTCAAATTGTTTGAACGTTTATGTCTTTGTATGCAATCATGAATCCTTAAAAAGTAGATTTGCCAATAAGTTCGTAATAATATATACATTTTATAATGCATTAGAAATTTTTTCTGAAAGTGGACTTGTGTCACGTGCATCCATAACAAGGTTAAACATAATTCGTTAACAAACAACGTTAAATTGAATGTGATTTTATTGCAATAGTATCAGTTTTGTGATTGTTATTTTAATATACGATTGGTTTCTATCTATAGTTAGTTGACTATAACAATTTGTTTACACTTATAGATTTTGTCTAAGCTAAAAAGGACTGAATATCAACTTCATAAACCATTGTACAAGATTTGAAATATTTGTCTTAATGGGATTTGGCTCCTAAAAGTTTAATTACAACAAAAAAAGTCTTGGACAATCTGACGAACGCACATATATAGCACTGGATTCTATAATTTTAATATCCAAAAGTGTGAGCCAATAAGTAACAGTAATTAAGCTTGAAATAAAATAGTATTAAATTTTAAATTATAAATATCACGTTAGCCGAGGTATCATAAATAAACTTGATATGTTAATTCCTAAATCTTTGGTAATTAGTGCAAACGCATGCTAGTAAATTTTCCAATATACATAATTTATTCAAAAATTTATTAAAACAATTAACTCTATTTCTACTAGTGTTACGTCGAAATTTTTGAACAATTTCATTCAAACCTGTTAAGAAATATTTAAAGCCTTTTGCATGAACACATTTATGCGGTTATCATACCTTGAAATATTTTGTTTTCCTGAATAATGAAACTATAAGAAATTATTCGTGAAAAAATTAACAATTATTATCAATTAATTCTACTAATTTGGAAAAACGAAAGGGGTGAACTCATTTCCATTATTTTTAGCCATTTGGCAGACGAATAATTTGAAATTCAAAATCAACAGATATTTTGTATTCGAATATAAATAGAGCAGAACCATTGTAAAGTTTGTTCAAGAAAATTCTTCAGAATTCTTATCTTTAGTTTATTCCGGGTTGATTATTAATTACAATGTTCAGCTAAACGGTTAGTGTTCAGTATAGTGGCGAGGATCCCACAATGGGAATTATTCTTGGTTCCTTGTTCCAAACCATGAACCTACACTTAAGTTAGGTATATGATTAGGAGTTTTTCTTCCCATTTATCTAACTATTGATTCCTTCTTAAATGTATGAACAATAAAGAACTCAATATAACATTGGTAAGCCATACATAGGGTTTTATGTTTATATTTAAACTATGTCAAATTTTATGACAAAAACTTGACTGATAATGTGACCTTGTATGTATCATTTATTACATGTAGGTTAGTAAACTGCTATTTATCTACCTTAGTTAAATAAAGCCAATATATTTCGGCAATGGCCAATCATGTATTTATTTAAACGAGCAATCAATGTGTATATAGTACACTTTAAAAATGAGACTATGTCGAATTGTGTCGAGCCTTGAGTAAGCACCAAGCTAGGATAGGACACACATAAGTTGCTTCACTGAGCTGAGAGGTGGAACCCATTCAACGGCAATGGAAAGAAGTGGTTGTTACTTGATTTGGAGATCAGCTCTTCAGGCAGATGGCTAACCATTGAACAGCTGTCAAAGACACTGCAAGGCTTGTTCACCTAAATAGTGTTTGGTACGTCATCCATTAATTATACTTACTGGAATTTAGTAATACAAAGGCTAAGTAGTTTGAAAACAGTGCATCTCTACCTGCTAGTTTACCATAAAATCTTATTGCAATAATTGAGGAAATGGATATGAAAGCCTTGTAGAAGATGCTACATGGCGACCATAACAGATTTTTTTGAAATCGATCACTTAAGTAGCATCTTATTAAATTTATACTATTAGAATCGAAACCAATGTATTCTAGTTTTCTAAGAAGAATCTGATGATCAATGGAGTCAAATGCTTTGGACAAGTCGACAGAAGCAATTGTGACAAAAAGATTATTATCAAGATAAGATCTCCAATTTTCAGTAGCGTAAAGTAAGGCATCAGAGGTGGAGTGACCTTTGCGAAAGACGAATTGATTATTCGAAAGAATCGAGTTGTTATAGAGATAAGTGTTAATTTGGTCAAATATTAGTTTTTCGAAAATTTTTGCAAAAAGGAAGATAATTGATATAGGCCGGTAATTGCAACATCTTAAAGGGTTATCTCTTTTATATATGGGAGTAATATTAGCTAATTTTAATATTGATGGAAAACTATTTAGTTTTATGCAGTGATTGATGATATGACGTAAAGGACTAACGATGAACTTTGCACACTCTTTAATACACCATGCCGATATTTCTGAAGGTCCGCTTCATTTATTGGCCTTTAGCATAGCTATAGCTTTAAGAACTTCATATCGGGTCACAAATCTGAATGAAAAAGAATTTTGGGGAACTTTGTATCTAGATTTTTCAGGTATAAATGACAGCGAAGGTCCAAGATATTTGTCTAGATTAATGAATTGATCATTGAATTCATTAGCAACATCTTTGGGTTTGGTTAATATTGCTCCATTAGTATTTTCAATAAGATGCAATTGTTGAACACGACCTTTATTCCNAATTCAATTGCTTTTTTGTTAATTTGTTTGTTGTAGGGGAAAGGAGCAACTTCACCCATAAAAATAGTTGCAGAATTAAACTTTGATTTGATAACTTCAATGAGGTGTTTTTACTTATCTGTGCGGTTGCCTTTTTGTTGCATTATGTTGTTGCAGCCAATTGTAACTAAGATCTTTTTCACGTTTGTAGAAGTGGGATATTGGTTTAGTGTTTCAGTGAGGTTAGCAATTGATGCGCCTGGATAGGAGTGAATGGATACACAGGAGTTCTTGATTAAACCTGGCGCTCTAAGATGGCGAAGCATTGAGTAGCCAAGTATAAGGAAGTCTGTTCTTTCACGAAGTCTTAATGGTTTGCGTGCTGAAATTTGTAGAGGCATTGCTGAATGTGTGTTCTTGCAATCCTGCTCATATGGTGTGTGAACATTTGTTCTTGTTTTTTGCTAGTATTTTTCATGTTAACTAGGAATTTGTGTAGCATTAGGAGGTCCTCCTTAGTGAGTGCATTGAATAGAGCAAATAATTTTGCATGGGACGAGTCATCACTGAATGCTTCTGAGAATAGTGAAGTTAATACAGCACACTCACAAGAACCGACTGCTCTCGATGAAAGCATGGCGAATTATGAAAGGGATGATAAAATCAGTTCAAATGAGAATAGCCAATACGACATTTGAGCAATTGCTGGTAGTAGTGGACATACATAACAATTTGCTACCCTACGAGGTAATAGTTGGCGACAACTTCTTAACAAAAAACAGATGCATTATAAATTATGCAAACAGGACGATAAAAGTGAAAGAAGAAATTAAAATCAAGGAAGAAGAAGGCAGACAAATGACAATCACCTTTGGATTAGAGGAAGACATAAGATTGCAGCCACACCAGTGGAAAATGTACACCATAGAAATGGAGAGCAGACGTAATGCTATACAAGAATAAAGGAATTAATACAAATAGAGTATCACTGTCATCAAGTGTTTGCACTGTTAAAAATGGAAAAGGGAAGATACCAATCCTGAATGCAATGAACCAAAACATTAATTTAAAAAGATTAAATTTCAAAGATGCATCATGAAAGTATTGAAGAATAGAACACAGAGGATGGAAGATGATATCATAGTAACAAGTGATATGGTACAAGAACATCTAGAGAAATTGGAGAGAACATTGACAATACTGAAGAAAGCAGGCCTCAGGATCAACAGAAATAAGTGTGACATATTAAAAGAAAAAATATATTTCTGGGGATAGTGATCAAAAAAGGCAGGATATGCATGAAAGATAATGCAAGGGACATGATTCAAAAAATAGAAAAGCTAAATAATAAAAAAGACATACAAAAGATAATGGGGTTTTTCAATTACTATGGAACCTTTATCCCAAATATCACTGAAAAAACTGCAAAGATGATCAAACTCATGAGGAAATCAGTACCATTCATATGGACATGGCAGGAACAAGAAGAGCTGAATAATATCAAGGAGGAATTAGCAGAATTACCATCACTGAACACACCAGACTACAAGGAAAAATTCATTTTAGACTGTGATGCCAGCAAAGTTGCATTCAGAGCAACACTATGACAGATGAAAAATGGAAAGGAGGTACCTGTACAATTCTTCAGCTGAAAACTGAAAGCAAGTGAAGAAAACTACGGATCAACAAATTTACAAATGTTAGAATTGACTAACAGATGACACAGAGTGAGAAGGCCTCCTAGTAGTCCCCAATGCTGATTAAAGGCAGGGTGATGAATGGAAATGAAGCCTCTCCCACTAGGGATCTGCAATGCCAATTCCAGGGCACACAGAGAACTAGTGCACAGCAGCACAACTTTCCTTCCAAAAGTCCACAACACTGATTCAAGCTCAGTGTGACAGACAGAGTTCCAGGGGAGGGTGTAAGTGGTGGAAGAACCATAGTGATATGAAAATGATTCAAGACTGCCAGTACTACAGTGAACTAATTCAAGGGTGAATCAGTAGAGGCCATCAGCATGAGTTCAGAGCCTATGGACTTTGAACTGAGCACCAGTAAAGTACCATTACAGATTACTCAGCTACACTCCTCCTCAGAAACCACCTCAGAAAGAACAATATGCTCAAAAGAGAGAGAAAAATGGATGTCAAAAATGGATGGTGAAACATTACACCCTTATTTCATGTGAACCACAATGATGAGAGATCATACATTTGAAAAACTGCTGCTGGAAATGATTTCAATACCAATGATACTTCTGAGGTGGAGACTACCAAAAGAGGTAAATGTCACTACAGCCTTAATGCATAAATACAAGTCATACACAAATATTAAGGAGAAAGCAACAGCAATAGTTGAAAAACAAGAATAATGCTAAGAAACAACAATTGCAATTATACACAAAAGGAAAACCAATAAACATGCAATTGCAAGATTTAAGAGATGAAATCAAAAAATGAATGACAAATGATGTGGTATGGTTAGACATCTGGGATAAACAATATCATTACAACAATGTCACTAAGAAAGTAGAGAAAATTACAATGATGCAGATCAATAAGAACAATCCAAATGAGATAACAGAAGCAGAGGTCAGAGACAACATCAGTTTTTTCTACAGGGATGTGGCAAACACATGGAGTTAAAGAAAAGTATTTACATTCTTTTACCCAGAAATGGCAATACCAGACAAATTGGCACACACAAGCAGAGCTGATGTGCAAATGACCCTAATGATTGCAATGAAAGGAATACACTTATATCAGAAATTATATGAGATATTTCTGAAAAAGATGAATGAACTAAGGGAGATCACACAAGTTTCAGAAAATATTAAAAAGAAAAATTCCCGAGGTATGAGAACATTGTAACAACAGAAAGAGAAGCTATACTAAAAATGACAAAGCAGCCAGAATTCACATTGATTAGCTGGAATGATCAGCATGCAGAGTCAATGATACAAAAAGCAGACACATTGGTACACAGAGAGCAAGCAGTGTTAAAAATATTGCAAGCTGAGGAAGGCATGTAGCATAATCCAAAACTAACTAAGCTGCTAAAAAAAGAACAGTCAGTCAAAGAAGAATTAAGATCAAACTGAAACTTGATTAGAAACAAATTATAAATTAATTATTGTCTTAATTACTTTTGTATAATGCAACTTAGAAATTATTAGTGAAAAAATTAACAATTAGTATTTGTTGATTCTACTAATTTGGAAAAACAAAGGGGTGAACTCATTTCCATTATTTTTAGCCATTTGGCAGATGAATAATTTGAAATTCAAAATCAACAGGTACATTTGGAATTTAAATATAAATAGAGCAGAACCATTGTAAAGTTTGTTGAAGGAAATTCTTTGGAATTCTTATCTTTAGTTTATTACAGTTTGATTATTAATTACAATGTTCAGCTAAACAGTTAGTGTTCAGTAGTGGTGAGGATCCCACAATGGGAATGATTCTTGGTTCCTTGTTCCAAACCATGAACATACACTTAAGTTAGGTATATGATTAGGAGTTTTTCTTCCCATTTATCTAACTATTGATTCCTTCTTAAATGTATGAACAATAAAGAACTCAATATAACATTGGTAAGCCATACATAGGGTTTTATGTTTATATTTAAACTATGTCAAATTTTATGACAAAAACTTGACTGATAATGTGACCTTGTATGTATCATTTATTACATGTAGTCTAGGAAGCTGTTATTTATCTACCTTAGTTAAATGAAGCAATATATTTCAGTAATGGCTAATCATATATTTATTTAGATGAGCAGCCAGTAACAATTGAGGTTGCAAGTGTATAGTACACTTTACAAAATGAGACTAAGTCAAATTGTAAGCACCAAGCTATGATAGGACACACATAAGTTGCTTCACTGAGCTGAGAGGTGGAAACCATTCAATGGCAATGGAATTGGTTGTTACTTGATTTAGAGATCAGCTCTTCAGGCAGATGGCTAACCATTGAACAGCTGTCAAAGACACTGCAAGGCTTGTTCACCTAAATAGTGTTTGGTACGTCATCCATTAACTATAATTACTGGAGTTTAGTAATACAAAGGCTAAGCAGTTTGAAAACAGTACATCTCTACCCACTAGTTTACCATAAAATCATATTGCAATAATTGAGGAAATTGATATCAAAGCCTAGTAGAAGATGCTACACATGAGGTCAATGAAGACAGTACTAAGGACATCACAAATTATATTAAAAAGTCAATGGATAAGCTAAATATCAAATGTGTTCATTTAGACAATAGAACTTTTTCCTACAATCAATATGATCCTATAAACAACAACACTGGTTTTTACAAAAAAACCTTACACTCACATTGGAATCAATGATTTAATATATTAGCAAATTTCATTATATAATAGAAACAGTTTAATCAATATATATATCTATTGATAAAATTTATCAAGCTATTAGGGATAGATGGCCTTAATGCTGCCTTCTTCAAGACTTTTTGCTCAATCCTTGCACCACAATATTTATTATTAATTGAATCAATTGTTAAGCATGGCCAAATGTCTTACATTACTTCTAATGCAATTATAAGAATCCAAAGTCCTGGCAACCTTTCTTTACTGAACATGGATCTAAAAATTTTATCACATAGTCTTAATCATAGACTAGGACTGTGGAGACAGAGATATATCCAATAGACACAAACTGGCTTTATAAAAGCAAGAAACTCATCTCTTAGTATCACAAACAATTCAATGCATTATAGATATATGTAGAATGAACAATATTGATATGAAATTACTAAATATTGATTTTAATAAAGCATATGATTCAATTGATTATGAATATTTGATTAATAAATTGGAAAAATTTGGATTACTTGAAATCATTTTAAATCTAATTCACATTTTGTACTCAGTCAACAAGTCATATCTACTAATCAATAGTTTTCTGTCTCCTGCAATGCATGTACAGAGGGGTGTCTGGCAGGGATGCCCCCTTTTATGCATTCAGTTCAACTTTGCAATAGAAACCACCTTAATTTAATCAGATATTCACACCAACTTCATGGATTAATTTATGACAACATAGACATAAAATAACTTGCATTTGCTGATGATATTACATTAATCATTTCAAATTAGCCTAGCTAAATAATTCAAACAGCTGGACTATCTATAAAAAAACAAAAATACTCAATTTTTAAAGAGATCAACAGAGCAAAAAAGTGATCTAATAATTGCACATCAAATTATAACAAAATTTTATTTTGAAGTGTAGGGCTTAAAATATCTGCTTATAATTCTATTAATACAGATTTGCTTCTAAATGATAATAAATTATTAATAAATATTATTGTGGTAAAGCCAAAGCCATCAATGTTCTTTTATTAACTAAATTATTTAACAAAATGCAATATTATCTATTATTATCTGTAAGCAATTCAGTTTAATGTGCTATCAACAATGCAGTATGGAAAAACAATGATAATTCATAACCAACTAAATCATTATATTGCAATTACAAGAATAGAGGAATTCAGTTAGGAAATATATATTATCAACTGGCTTATAAAATATATAACATATTCACAATACTTAGAGCAGATTGGAATCCATTAAACAAGTTGCTCTCTAAAATTATATCCAATTTAACAGCTAGAAGCAATTTACAAGACATGCTTTGTAATATCAGTCTAACTAAGTCTTTTTTAATCTCTTATACACATCTATCATCCACAGTAAAAACACTGAGAAGTGCTGATTAAACTCAATCATAAGCAAACCAAAAACTTATGGGGATCTAATTCAATATAATAAAGTTTAAGTTGTCCATTAAAGGTAAGACTCTAAATGATTTTTCTCATTTCCATGAACCAGATACATCAAAAATGTTTGATAAAGCTTGAACTATTGAGTTATTACTAAATTTTCATCTCAAAATATACTCCAAAAATTTAGAAACTCTAATATTCACCCCTATTATAAGACAATCATGTATAAAGTCACCTTGAATAAAATCATAAACTGTGATAAATTTTACTTTTCTAGATTAATTGAGACACCCTTACATAGATTATGCAAAATAGAAAATGAAAAACCCAATCACCTGATATTTAACTGGACAGCTAGAATAACACAAAACCCAGCAGACTTTCAAATTTTTCAGATTTCCTAAGCACATCAAAATTTTTAAAGCAAAAGAGTATATTATAAAAAGCATTTCTCAAAGACCAGCCATCATTATTGATGTGACTGCTACATTTTTTAATTATGTATGCATGATTTCAAACTTACCTCTAAAACTTTTTTAGATTCATTATTTGACCCTTTTTAACACCTCAGTAAGTCGGTTTATATTGGTGTCTATTAATTTATTACTTTGGTTTAGTTGTTTGTTTTGTTTTTCTTTCATTATATGTTTTGTTTTCATTAACATCCATATCTGAATACCATCTTTGTGTAGAAAAAATATAAAAAATGGATTTTCCAGTCAACATAATTATATTAAGATGAATACTTTATACTTAGTAGTCAACACTAAGAATGCTCTAAATCTAAAAAGAAACAGTTGTACTGCTACACTTGATTTCCTGGGTACTGCCAAACAAGTATATGATGTTTTTGGTTTTAACAAATGCTTCCTATAGGGTTTTTTAGTTGAGTTTGAGTTACTCAGACTGAGTTCAAGTTTTTATGTTTCAAGTTCAAGTGCAAGTATTTTTTTAAGGAAAATTCTGAGTTTGAACAAGTTTTTTATAATTCTGAGTTTTTATGCTAAAATAGTTGCTAAAAAATACTTTTTTATGATTGGTAAAGAAATAAAGATGTAAAAAAATTTAAATTTTATGGTATTTTCAAGTGGATTTTCAATTGAGTTCAAGTTTGAGTTTTGATGATTTCTCTTCCAAGTTTTTCTGATAAATTTTTGCAAGCTTATTTGAGTTCAAGTTCTTAAAATTCCAAGTACTCCAAAACCCAAATATAATGAATCTTCAATTTGTTCATAATTTCTTAATTGCTTTTGGTATGAATGCAAATCAAATTTTAATTATAGGTTTAATTTGTACAAACTATTTTAATTTTGTTGTTTAGTGCCATTATGGTAACCAAAGTCTATTATTATTATTATTATTATTATTACTTCTCACAGCTTCATGCTGGTATCCCTCTCAGCTCGGGGAACTCACCAGTTCCCAGGGAGTCTGAGAGCTTTCCTCAGGACTCTAGCTGTTTCTAACAATGCTGCCTTCTGTGCTACCGCTCCTCCCCACTTTAGTACTCCCAACTCCTCCAAGTATCTCTCTTATGCTTCCTACTTATTGCTCCTACAACTACCGGGACTAATTCAACTTTCTTTAACTTCCACAGCCTTTCTATTTCCTCTGTCAAAAAAGTTTTTTGACTATAGTCAAAAGACTAATCATGTGACACCCCCTTTACCTTCTGTCTATACCTTGTTTGTCTCTCTGATCCCATCCTACTCTGGTATGCCTTCATTCCCAGTTCTTATCTTCCTTAATTCTTTAGTGCCTCCAGCACAGACCTCTTATGTTGCAGGTCCAGCTTCAACTTTTTGACCTGACCTGCAAGCCTCTGCTCTGTAACTTCAAATCTGTTTCTTCTTTTTCCCATTCCCCTAACATTTTCTTCCTCTCATCTGGTCTGCTTCTTCTGTAACACTCAATTCCACACTCCTGATTGTGGAGTCTGCCTGTTGACCAGAGATTGTTTACAACCTCTGACCATTTAAGGCCTGCCAGGGACTGTGGGCTTTTTCCTTTTGTTGCACTTTCATTGAAGGTAAGGTCAGGGGCGGGCTCAAACCCAGGTCCTTGCAGTCCCAGTCTAGCCTTTTACNAAATATTTACAAAAATACAACTTGCTAGCACCTAAGTATTTCATTAAATTTACCAGCTTACTAATTCTTTACAAACATTTAAATACTTCCAAATTTTCTAAATTTTTTAAATGTTGACCTTAACTTCAATTTACGAACATTAAACTTCAAATTGCCAATTATATGTAAATCAAAGATGTGGGAAAATTCCTTCATATTTAATATGATAAAACACTGGAACAGTCTTGATATCGAGATAAAGTCGGCTGAGAATATTCGAATATTTAAGCGAAAATTGAAACATAATCTCTTAAGTCATCAAAATATAAGAGGCACAACAAAAAAATTGCATGCGTGGGAACAGAGCTCAATATTGTAGTTTGTAGATAAACTTTTTTCTTTTTTTGTTCAAGCTATACTTTATAAATTTTAAATGAAATAAAGTGCTTATGACTCTTATTCTAAACCTTCGCCTTTTATAGAATCGCTAATAATGAGGTTATGATGGAAGAACAAGAAATGAATTTGTTCCTAATTATATTCTGGCAATGCGAGAAGTGCATAGCTTGAAAAGCAAAAAAATGTCATATAAAACCAGTTTATTAACATCATGGTTAGCTGCTTAATGTCATATAAAACCAGTTTATTAACATCATAGTTTACTGCTTCCCTGTTATATAATTAAATCTGTTCGATATTAAACAGTATTCCTTTGTAAAGATACGTTAAATTACACTTTTCTCCTTGTACCCCAAACATTTTTAGAATTACAATAAATACGTAACAGCAGCAACATAAAAAAATACCGATGCAGCTACAGCTATACCTTCATTATCATAAAATCTAAAGACTTGAGTATGTCCTATGATTCAAGTAATGGGAAGGTTGCTTGGTAATGACGTTTTAATTTCTATTATTTTGAGCAATTTCTCTCCCTATCACTTGGTTGTTTTTTTATGTTGTGATCATTTAATGTCATAAATATGTAATGTTGCCCTTATTAATGTTGAAAATTTTAAAAGCATAAAATTTTAATGTCATAATGTCATAATTATTTAATGTTGGTATTTTTTAATGTTGTAAATTATTAATGTTGTAAACTTAATATATTAAATATATTTTAAAAATTAAATATTCATAAGCAACAACATTAAAAAATTATATCATTAATAAGTGACAACAAAAAATTACAACATTAAGAAGTATGCATTAAAACATTACAATATTAATAAAAACAACATTAAAAAAATATGGCATTAAGTAATGTGACATTAAAAATCCTACCTGTGCTTTTCAGGAAACATGTAGAAATGCCATTCTATGTATTATCTAGTGTGAATATAAACCTATATTAAGGTGTTTCTGTGAACTTGAAAACATTTAAATTGTTGTGAATAATTTGCTTTTTTTCTTATCACTAGGAAATAAGTGGTTAAACCTATTATTTTCATGTGCACATTTTGCAATTTTTACTGAAATTCCCTTTGATAATCTTCAATAGCTTTATTTATTTTCTCAATGCATATGTACAAATAAGATAATACATATTTACAATAATGTTCTAAGAACATAGATATACATATACTACAAACTAAGCTACAATAATTAAATTAAAATGCACACAGATATTTACAATTAAAACGGATTAAATATAAGAAGTTTCACTACAGTTTTAACATTTTAAGTATTCCATTATTATTTTGTTCTGATAATAAATTGTCTTTTAACAGTTTTTTAAATTCATTTATATTGCTGGCTTTTCTTACACTAATAGGTAAATCCTTCCACAGTTTGCAAAATGTGGTTGTAAAAGAATTTTCCCAGTATTTGCTTCTTGGATGTATATTGTTTATGCACATGTTTGGATGTTGATTATATTTTACATATTTCTTGGTTAGTGCCCTACTACTTGTTTTCAACTGTTACTAAGCAGTTACATGTGTACTAAGCTGTTGTACTTGGTTATAGTAAATGGACAAAGCAATAATAATGTTTGCAGTTTTTTACTAACTTGATGTTTACTAATGGAAAACATGACACAGATTGACCAGTTAAACAATCTATTTATATGCTTATGCTTAAACCATTTTATTTGTTTTAGATACTTTATTACAAGTGCCATCTTACAAACCTTGCTGTTTATGAAGTCCTTATAACAGAAGTGTTGATCTATTTTGTAAACAAGATTATCAAATGCCTTACTAAGGTCAAACAAAGCAAAACTGCTACATATGTTATTGTTGAGGAAATAATGTGTATTTTCTGTAAATTCTAGTAAAGCATCAATAGTGCCTAGCCTTTGTCTAAAACCAAATTGATTTGAACATAGTACATTATTTTCCTTTAGGTATGAATTTATTTGTTTGTTTCAAATATTTTTGAAACAGGGTTTGTGACAGAGATGGACCTATAATTTATGCAATCTGTAGGGTGTCCTTTCTTAAAAATTGCAGAGATGTCTGCTCTTTTTAGACATTCAGGATATTTATTACTATGGATTGCATTATTAAAAGCAAATCAAAGCTGTTCTGTGAAATACTTTATGTATTTTTTGATGATGATCACTGGCACATTGCAACTTCCACTTGAAATACTTGAATCAAGTTTACTTACAACTCTGATGAGATCTTGCATACTGATTTAGCTGAATTTGAAGATGTTCAGCAATGGCCTAGGCTTATTAATAAATCTTTCCTTCTTACCTCTAAATGCTCCTACCTCTCTAAATGCTATGTTCATTGCTTCAGCAATTAGATTTTTATTAGTAATGCTTTTATTATTAACCTTAATTTCCTGAATGGTGCAATCAAAAGGTTTTTCCTTATTTAAAAACCTATTAATCAACTGCCATTGATAGTATTGCCCAACTATTGTTATAGTCTCAGAAATCAAAATTTTAGCATTGAAGCTGAAAACAGAAAATAGCAGTATTTTACATTATTTTTCCCTAAATTCTGATTACATTTTAATGTATAAAGCAAGGGTGAAGAAATAAAATAAGGTCCACACTGACAAAATATGCACTGATATAAGGTAAAACAATTTATGAGAAATGTAGTAAAATAGATAAAAAGTTTAAAAAGTAATCAATATACACAAATAAGTTTGCATAATTAACCAAATTTGCATCACATGAAATAAGTCAAATAAACATCATTATAGCACCCTGTGACAAAGGCATAGAGTAGGATGCATGCAGACAAAGTAAACACTAATATATGGTTAAAAACTGAGAAATGCAATAAATTACATAAAAAGTGGATTATTTTCAGTTTAAGACACTTTTTGTAGAATCAAAACATTGTGCAAATTTGAATTTTCTAGACAAATTTTTCCTTAAGAATAAAATAACACCTTCAAAGTTTTCAAATTTTAAATATTTAATAAAATCTGATTAAGCAGCATGGCTAATATATAATGGTATTTGTGTATTTAATAATCATTAACTTAAAGAATGAACTCAAGCTTAGATGACTATTGAAGTTAAAGAACCAATATATTTCAAGAAACAAAATCACATGCACAAAAATGAAAAAATTATTACACAGAATAATGAATCCCAATGCACTGTATATAAGCATAAAATTTGCATGCATTTTTGAACTTCTTATTCCAGACAAACATTTGTAGACAACTTTTGGAGTTTTCTTGAGATTGTAATGTAATGAAATTAATGTGTAGAAATATTTTAAATATATTTGTATTTTCCCTCTTTTTGATACAATAAAGATTTATGTTACATAAAATATGGTGCAGTCATCACAGCAGCTAAGGATTTTACTTGCATGTCTATAGCAGATGTATTCTTAACAACATTACAAATGGTTCAACAACAAATGCAATGTCATAATGAAATGATGACCACCAAGAACAACAGAGCTGAAGCCTGGGAACAAGAATTATTGCATTTAATTCATGAGCAATCTACTGGCAATCTACTTTTTTGAAAATCTGTGGCTGTTAATTTCTGCAATTATTGCAATTAGACAAACACCAGTTGCCATTGAAAAACTTTTGAGCACTGTCAACTGTGTAATGATTAAATTTTGAAAATTGATGGCAACAAATCATTTAAAACATCTAGCCCTTCTTTCTTTTGAAAAAAAACTCACAGAGAAAAAATTGTAAAAATTTTTTGTTCCAAATCTTGGCACCTTGATGCTGTTAAATGATTTTTTATTGCTAAGCAATTCTTTATAAATATTGTTGAAAACTCTTTCTTGCACATTACAGAACTATTAAATTAAGGGTAAATTTTTGCTTAAAATAACAAGTCAAGCCTCACATACATAATATATACTAAATATGTACTAAACTGAATAATGTACCACACTTTTTTTTCAAAATTTTAATTGATTCAGTTTATTACCCCTCTAGGAAATGATTCAGCCCCTCATGATTTTTTATTCTGTCTATGCTACTGATCCACCCAGTACAACAAAAGATGTTTTGAATCAAATTGGATCAGCAAAATCCTTTTCATTGATTGATACCCATAAAGGCTATTGGCAGGTACCACTATCTGACAAATCCAAAGCATTAACTGCATTTATTAAACACAACACTATGGGTTATATTAGTACTGGTGATGAACATAACCAACAGGTGGACAAAGTACTCTGTGACATACCTAAACTTGGCAAGTTGTAGATGATACACTTATTTGTGATTAAAATTACAAACAACATGTTCAACATGTTCATCAAGTACTACTTAGATACCAAGAGTATGGCATCACATTGAATTCAAAGATGTTTCAATTTGCTAAAAAATTCTGTAGTTACCACATTGCCAATGGCACTTGGTGAGTAGATAATGCCAAGATTACAGCAATCAAGAATTTTCCAACCCTGTAGAATAGAACAAATCTCAGAAGTTTTTTGGAATTGTACAACAGTTTTCAGAGTTTACACATAAAATTTCCAAAATTGCTGTATCAATGCAAGAAAATTTGAAAGAAACAAACATTTTTACATGGTACAGTGATTATGAAAATGCTTTTATTGCCATTAAAAAGAAGGTGATAATGTAGAGTCACTCAGGGCCATTTTATTTTCAATTATTGGACCTCTCTTAATTAATTTTGTGCTATTACCATCATTTATTTAGTGATTTGTATTAATTTTCATGTATTTTGACCTTAGTTTTCAAATTTGTTGTAATTGTCCCCTTGATGAAAGAGTATGTGTAATTGCTTGTTTAATTTGCAAGGGAAAGAATTGAATTTTGTAAAACAGTAAATATTTACCTTTTCTCTGTATAAAATAGGGAACTTATTGTAATCATTGTCAAATAAATCTCATTCTCACTGGATAATGTTTGCTCTTTTATCTTATATTATATTGCTAACCTTTTTAGATTTTGTATTAATATGATAATAAACTTGTAAGATCCGGTGATAATGTGGAAGGAACTCCACTGTGCCTGGGGCAATAACTTGCTCCTTGACAGATGTGAGCCCATATTGTGGTCACTTTATGGCTATGTATATGCATAGGAAATAAAAGAACTACTAATTTGATAAATCATACATGCACATAACATCACACCATGCAAATATATTATGCCATTGGCATATGTGAATATGTGGTAATTGCATGTTATTACTATCTATTACATGAGCTGAGATAACAAGGACAATGAGCTAAATTTGTTTTATTGAGCTAGAAATTAAACTTGAGACGCACAATTAGCACCTTGGATGGTAAGGATGGATTCTAATGATTTGGCTTTGGTGAGATGCCATGTAAATTGATCACTAGCTGGAATGCCTTCTTGGAAATGGTATCAGTTCTTTTTTCTACAGTG
>CABFPE010000588.1:493123-504468 GCA_900660155.1 Hofstenia miamia
TTACAAAATACATTAGACTCATTCTGCTTGACAACACTCTAGCCAAAGTCATTGGAGAAAAGATTCTAAAAGAGTGGATATTCAAACTCAGACCTATGGAAAGATTGGTTTCCAAACATGGTCCTCAATTTGAGAATAATCTGATGTCCATGCTCCATGAAAGAACTAGAAATCATGCACAACTTCACCACCACATACCATCCACAATCAAATGGTGTTGTTGAGCTACTAAATCACACTGTCATTAAGTTGATTAGAGTAGCCCTAGCCTGAGCTGCCAGCCAAAATTGGAGACAAGTCATAGAGGCAGTGGAATTCTTCTACAACACAGCCACTCACTCTGCCACCAAAGTGAGCCCTTTCAAGGCTATGTTTGGCTGTGAGGTGAGTACGCCACTATCTATCATGTTTCTGGATTACAATGAACTGACCTTGGAGAATTTTGTGAACTGGATGCAGGAATTTATCGTCAACTGTGACGTGAGCTCTGTCACCATCAGTGGTGTATTAAGCCAGATCATTAACAGTCAGGAAAGTCCAGTGTAGTATTTTAGCTGAAAACTTTGAAATGCCAAGCTAAATTATGGAGCAATAAAATCCAAGATGCTAGTGCTTGTTGAGAGCCTGAAGAAGTTTTGATTCTTCATTTTGGGACGTCAGTTCACTGTCCATACTGATAACTCCATGCTAGCCTGGCTCAAAAAGTTCTCTGGCAACAAGTTGAACATCATTGCCCAGTGGCTAGAATATTTAAACAACTTCACCTTTACAATCACCCACTGTCCAGGGTGTCTCAATGCAGACTATTTTATTGCTCTTCCTAGTTATGAGAGAGACCTTAAGAGGCTGCCTGGTGAGAAGACTCCTTTTGGGTTTATCCCAGCATATGACTACAAACTCCTCCCAGACATTAATGCCAATTGAAACGGGAAATTGATTCTCCCCATCATGGTGAAGGAAGAGATATCAGAGAAGAAAATTGCTGTCCATCAGCTACATGATAAGATCTTATTGGAAATTACCTCCAAAGTAAATAACCCCAATCATGCTATAAGTGATGTTGCAAAAAGGCATTTCCAACATTACCACTGGAAAGTCACTGAAGCTGGGCTTCTTTATGCGCACAGCCAAAATAACCATCTGGTGATCCCCAAATATTGTAAGAGGTATCTTGTCTGGAAGATCCATGAATGAGGTCACCTGGGTATCATACAGACTAAGGGAACTTTTAATGCTTGATACATTACAATAAGTATAAGAGCTACCATTCAAGATGTAATAGACATGTGTGAAGCATGCCTGCTTCAGGGAGCTGGACACACTTTCCAGAACAAAGAGCCAAGCTCCACAGTTGGGTCGCCACAAGAACTAATGAAGTAGTCCATATGGACCTAGAGAAATTATCAAAAGATGAAGAGAGTTTTCAGTGCCTTGTGGTCCTGGTAGACCATTTCACAAAATATGCAAGACTCATTCCACTTGAGAATACTACAGTGAAGTCATTGGAGAAAAGGTTGTAAAGGAGTGGATCTTCAAACTCAGACCTATGGAAAGATTGGTTTCTGACCATGGTCCTTAATTTGAGAATAACTTGATGGCCACCCTCATGAAAGAACTAGAAATTGTGCACGACTTTACCACCATGTACAGTCCTCAATCAAAAGGTGTCATTGAGTGCCTAAATTGTACTATCATTAAAGTGATCAGAGTAGCTTTGTTCCATTGATGTTATTCCTTTTATTATTGATGCAGAGTGTAGGCCCAAAATTAATGCTATTATATGCTATGATTCTAAGATGCAAGCTGTCATGGCATGATCCTATTGGCAAAGCACAGTCCACACTATGTTCAACAAAGACTTCAACCTGTCCCACCTGTGCCAACTTTTAAACAGAAAGGAAAAAATCAAGAAATTTGAGTGTGTTAACATCAATTTCAATAACCTGTTAATTGTTTACTTCTTTTGTGTAAATGAGGAAATCACATATCAACTTGCTAAAGTGGAGAAAATTCGCCTTGTCATGTTTTTAAAGGAGGAGTACCAAGACAAAATCCTGGAAGAAGTTGAGAACTTACACTTTTGCATGGAGATTTTTACAGTCTTATACAGCAGTTCATACAGGCCAATGAGTATGTATAACACTCACATCATTTTGGCCATGAAGCTCATTTACACAGACCTACTCATGTGCAAGAAGATCCCCATGCACCATCTTGTGGTAAATACTCACTTGATCATAGATGCATGCATTCAGGCCTAATCTCTGGAGTTGATTAACATCAGCTTGCCCAGCCTCTCTTCCATATCAGATCTCCACGTCAGCTTTGCCTTTTCACAGAGCACAGCCACATTGCAAGAAATTGATGAGGTTTGGACAAATCTTAAGGCAGATTGCAGTTCTGAAACAGAGTGGCCTACAATTAATATTCGCAGCCCTACTTCTCAGTATAATTGATCCATTGAAAGAATCTTAGCTGAGTTACATCTATCACGTGATACACAAGACTGCCAAAACTTTTCTGAAAAGTTATTCTCTGAAAAATTCGCACCAGCAATCCAATCTTGTGGAGCTATGTGGATATTAGCCACCATTCTCACAGTTGATCCTCAGATTCAGCTGCCATTGGATAAAACAACTCTAGAAAAAGTCACAAAGTAGTGTCCTCATGAGATTGCCATTGCTCCTGCTGCCTGGAAAGTGAAAAATTGGTTGCTGCACTCATGATCATTGCCTGCTTCCCCAGGGAAATTGAAGAAAGCTAGGGAACATTTTAAAAAGTTCTACACTTGCCTCATTGGATCTAGCAGCCCACTCAGTCATCTTCTGCCACAAATGATCATGAACCATTTAGGAGTGCCTTTTCAGACTTAAATATCTTTTTGGATAGGCTCAAGAAGTATATGTGGGGAGCCACCACTGAGACTAAATTTCCTTCTATTAACTCAGAATACATGCCCCTGTGCACCAGCTGACTCACATGCTGTGAGTATGGTTCTATGAAGCATTTCCTTGAGCTTGTGGGTAACTATGATATTCATACATGAGATCTTGTTCAACCTGGAGTGCCTTAACTATCCATAGTGTGGATACAGCCACCTAACAAAAACACAGCAACAAGCAACCAAAGATGGTGAGATCATCCCTATCACTGTCCTGGGACACACTATGAAGACACCTGAGCAGTTTTATTGTGAGGAAGAACTCTTATCCTTGTCAGCAATAGAAGTATTGTCAGCAACTAAAGCCTTGATTGAAGCTGTCAACTTAGAGAAGTTTTCTGGAGTCACAGTCTCACTGAAGCTAATGCCAGCTTGGTCCCTCACTGATAATGAAAGAATTCTAACCATCAAACACTGCCCCAATGAATTCGCCAACAAACCAGCAATTGTCAATAGAGTTGTTGAGCCTAATAATGACAACAATGTACTAGGTCTTATGAAATGGTGTCTTACTGAGATGCTTACCAAAGAAGAACTGGTCCTCCTACTATTGCCAGGGCAACAACTTGCCCTGGACATAGAGTGCACCACAGCCTGCCTATGCATCACAATGCCTCAGATAGAAAACTTACAGAGCCATGGACTCTGTGGAGCTTTTTGGGAGTCAATTCAGGAAGCCAAGATTAACTATCCTGTTACTATTGGAACAGCATCTCTCTGGAACAAATCAAGCTTTGTCCAACTGGAAGATAATGTCAAGCAGAACAACCTCCTCTGCATTCCGCCTCCTTGTCTGATGACCCCACTAATCCTGCTGTCCTGGAGAGTCCTCCATGGAAGGAAGAAAGTTTCCACCCATCTTGCTGACCATATTAACTACATGTCAACCACTGCTGAAATCAACAAGGCAATGCAAACAAAAGAGTACAAGGAAACCCATGATGTGTTGTTGGAAGGTGGAAATCTCAAACGAGTATACATTGATGGGAAATTTACTATAAAAGACATATTTCAAAAAGGGCAGCCCATATTGGCCCAACTGGAAAAGATCCACCAAACCATAAATTCCCTGGATCCTCACATCATAATTCTGTTCCAGGCAGGAGGTGATCTCATGTGGATGAATAAAGCTGAAATGATCACCTGATACTATGATGTTACAAAGTGCATCAAAATAATTACAATATTATGTGCTGGCATCACTGATCCTGAGGAAATGATGTTACAGCAGGTGAACAAGTATTGTTCTCTCTTCATTGATCACACCACATGTATGGGATCCTTATGGGAGGTCTTTCTCCACTTCTACCCCAATACAAGAATCAGTGCTGAAGATGCACACACCTCTGACACTGATGCCCTAATGACAATGCTCATTGCCCACAAGGGCCTCTGGTTATACAAATGCTTTTATGATATGTTCACCTGGAGATTGAATGTATTATGATGTAACTGCCCCATTAGTTTTAGGCTACCAGAGCTAAAGTACTTCAGACTACACAGTGAAACCATCACACAATGGGAGGCTCTTATGCAAGTAACTCAGTGACTATGGTACACAGAGGTTCCATCCTGGGATGATTTGCTTGCAAAAGAAATGGTTGAAGAAGACCAAAAGCAGTTGTGTGGTCCTACTGTCCAACTGTTACCACAAACTTAACCATGCAATGGTGGGCATGTAGAGTCACTCAGGCCCTTTATTTATTTTTACTTATTGGCATTCTCTTTAATTAATTTGGTGCTATTTCCATTATTTACTTAGTGATTTTTATTGATTTTCAGTGTTTCAAACTTAGTTTTTGAATTTGTTATAATTGTCCCCTTGATTAAGAGTAACCGTAAATTGCTCATTTAATTTGTGAGGGAAATAAGTGAATTTTGTAAACAGTAAATATTTACCTTTTTCTCTGTATAAATTAGGGAACTCATTGTTGCAATGGTTAAAATAAATCTTGTTCTCACTGGATAACATTTGCTTTATTATCATTTATTATACCTCTAACTTTTTTAGATATGGTGTTGATTTTATGATAATGAAACTGTAAGGTCCGGTGATAATGTGGGAGGAACTCCACTGTGCCGGGGGTGATAACTCACTCCATGACAGATGTGAGCCCATATTGTGGTGGCTTTAAGGCTATGCATAGGCATAGGAAATAAAATAACTTGTATTCAATTGATCATACATGCACTTAACATCACACTATGCAAATATAATATGCTGTTGGCATATGTGAATACATGGTAACTACACGTTATTAATATCTTATTACATTAGCTGAGATAACAAGAACACTGAACTAAATTTGTTTTATTGAGCTACAAATTTAACTTGAGACACACAAATAGCACCTTGGCTGGTAAGGATGGTTTCTAATGATTTGGCTTCAGCATGATGCCATGTAAATTGGTTGCTAGCTGGAATGCCTTCTTGGAAATGGTTTTGGTTCTTTTTTCTACAGTGAAATTTTCAAACTACCAATCTTCATTTGTTTTGTTAGAGTATGGGCCACTCTTGGCCCTTTTTACTGCTTGAGCTGCTAGACATGCCCCATGATTCTACAATAGCCTCAGCAAATGTTGATTCTCTATTTGATTTAAACTGTATGAGTTAAGTATTGGACCTAATAGTTTGTGGTCAATTATTAGTTCAAACTCACTCCTTTAAAGAACAAATTACATTTTTGGACATTCCAAACTACTGCTACTAACACTAACTCAATCCTAGCATAATGACTTTCTTTCTCTTTTACCTGCCTGAACAATGTGCCACTTATCACCTGTCTTCTGTAAAAGAACAAACCCTAAACCTGTCCTAAAAGCATCAATCTCTAAACTAGTTGGTAAACCAGGGTGATAAAATTGTAAAATGGGAGCTTTTATTGTAGAATCATGGGGTGTGTCTAGCAGCTCAAGCAATACAAGGTTGAGAAGAATTACCATTACCAAGAGTGCCCCACACTCTAACAAAACAAATGAAGATTGGTAGTTTGCCAATTTCACTGTAGAAAAAAGAACCAAAACCATTTCCAAGAAGGCATTCCAGCTAGCAACCAATTTAGATGGCATTTCACTGAAGCCAAATCATTAGAATCCATCCTTACCATCCAAGGTGCTAATTGTGTGTCTCAAGTTTAATTTCTAACTCAATAAACCAAATTCAGCTCATTGTCCTTGTTATCTCAGCCCATGTAATAGATAGTAATAATGTGTAATTACCACATATTTGTGTACACCAACAGCATAATATATTTGCATAGTGTGATGCTATGTGCATGTATGATTGATTGAATAAGTAGTTTTTATTTCCTATGCGCCTATATGTAGCCTTAAAGCTACCACAATATGGGCTCACATCTGTCAAGGAGTGAGTTATCACCCCAGGCACAGCAGAGTTCTTCCCAAATTATCACCAGATCTTACAAGTTTATTATCATATTAATACCAAATCTAAAAAGGGTAGCAGTATAATATAAGATAAATGAGCAAATGTTATCCAGTGAGAACAAGATTTATTTGACAATGATTACAATAAGTTCCCTATTTTATACAGAGAAAAGGTAAATATTTACCATTTTACAAAATTCAATTCTTTCCCTCACAAATTAAATGAGCAATTACACATACACTTTCATTGAGGGGACAATTACAACAAATTTGAAAACTAAGTTCAAAATACTGAAAATTAATACAAATCACTAAATAAATGATGGTAATAGCACCAAATTAATTAAAGAGAGTGCCAATAATTGAAAATAAAATGAAAAGGGCCCTGAGTAACTCTACATGCCCCCCATTGCACAGTTAAGTTTGCAGTAACAGTTGGACAGTAGGACCACACAACAGCTTTTGGGCTTCTTCAACCATTTCCTTTGCCAGCACATCATCCCAGGATGAAACCTCTGTATACTGTGGTCGCTGAGTTACTTGCATAAGTGCCTCCCATTGAGTGATGGTTTCACTGCATAGCCTAAAATACTTGAGCTCTGGTAGCCTAGAACTAATGGGACAATTACATTGTAATATGTTCAATCTCCAGGTGAATGTATCATAAAAACATTTGTACAACCAGAGGCCCTTGTGGGCAATGAGCATTGTCATTAGGGCATCAGTGTCAGAGGTGTGTGCATCTTCAGCACTGATTCTTGTATTGGGGTAGAAGTGGAGAAAGACCTCCCATAAGGATCCCATACATGTGGTGTGATCAATGAAGAGAGAACAATACTTGTTCACCTGCTGTAACATCATTTCCTCAGGATCAGTGATGCCAGCACATAATATTGTAATTATTTTGATGCACTTTGTAACATCATAGTATCAGGTGATCATTTCAGCTTTATTCATCCACATGAGATCACCTCCTGCCTGGAACAGAATTATGATGTGAGGATCCAGGGAATTTATGGTTTGGTGGATCTTTTCCAGTTGGGCCAATATGGGCTGCCCTTTTTGAAATATGTTTTTTATAGTAAATTTCCCATCAATGTATACTCGTTTGAGATTTCCACCTTCCAACAACACATCATGGGTTTCCTTGTACTCTTTTGTTTGCATTGCCTTGTTGATTTCAGCAGTGGTTGACATGTAGTTAATATGGTCAGCAAGATGGGTGGAAACTTTCTTCCTTCCATGGAGGACTCTCCAGGACAGCAGGATTAGTGGGGTCATCAGACAAGGAGGCGGAATGCAGAGGAGGTTGTTCTGCTTGACATTATCTTCCAGTTGGACAAAGCTTGATTTGTTCCAGAGAGATGCTGTTCCAATAGTAACAGGATAGTTAATCTTGGCTTCCTGAATTGACTCCCAAAAAGCTCCACAGAGTCCATGGCTCTGTAAGTTTTCTATCTGAGGCGTTGTGATTTGTAGGCAGGCTGTGGTGCACTCTATGTCCAGGGCAAGTTGTTGCACTAGCAATAGTAGGAGGACCAGTTCTTCTTTGGTAAGCATCTCAGTAAGACACCATTTCATAAGACCTAGTATATTGTTGTCATTATTAGGCTCAACAACTCTATTGACAATTGCTGGTTTGTTGGCGAATTCATTGGGGCAGTGTTTGATGGTTAGAATTCTTTCATTATCAGTGAGGGACCAAGCTGGCATTAGCTTCAGTGAGACTGTGACTCCAGAAAACTTCTCTAAGTTGACAGCTTCAATCAAGGCTTTAGTTGCTGACAATACTTCTATTGCTGACAAGGATAAGAGTTCTTCCTCACAATAAAACTGCTCAGGTGTCTTCATAGTGTGTCCCAGGACAGTGATAGGGATGATCTCACCATCTTTGGTTGCTTGTTGCTGTGTTTTTGTTAGGTGGCTGTATCCACACTATGGATAGTTAAGGCACTCCAGGTTGAACAAGATCTCATGTATGAATATCATAGTTACCCACAAGCTCAAGGAAATGCTTCATAGAACCATACTCACAGCATGTGAGTCAGCTGGTGCACAGGGGCATGTATTCTGAGTTAATAGAAGGAAATTTAGTCTCAGTGGTGGCTCCCCACATATACTTCTTGAGCCTATCCAAAAAGATATTTAAGTCTGAAAAGGCACTCCTAAATGGTTCATGATCATTTGTGGCAGAAGATGACTGAGTGGGCTGCTAGATCCAATGAGGCAAGTGTAGAACTTTTTAAAATGTTCCCTAGCTTTCTTCAATTTCCCTGGGGAAGCAGGCAATGATCATGAGTGCAGCAACCAATTTTTCACTTTCCAGGCAGCAGGAGCAATGGCAATCTCATGAGGACACTACTTTGTGACTTTTTCTAGAGTTGTTTTATCCAATGGCAGCTGAATCTGAGGATCAACTGTGAGAATGGTGGCTAATATCCACATAGCTCCACAAGATTGGATTGCTGGTGCGAATTTTTCAGAGAATAACTTTTCAGAAAAGTTTTGGCAGTCTTGTGTATCACGTGATAGATGTAACTCAGCTAAGATTCTTTCAATGGATCAATTATACTGAGAAGTAGGGCTGCGAATATTAATTGTAGGCCACTCTGTTTCAGAACTGCAATCTGCCTTAAGATTTGTCCAAACCTCATCAATTTCTTGCAATGTGGCTGTGCTCTGTGAAAAGGCAAAGCTGACGTGGAGATCTGATATGGAAGAGAGGCTGGGCAAGCTGATGTTAATCAACTCCAGAGATTAGGCCTGAATGCATGCATCTATGATCAAGTGAGTATTTACCACAAGATGGTGCATGGGGATCTTCTTGCACATGAGTAGGTCTGTGTAAATGAGCTTCATGGCCAAAATGATGTGAGTGTTATACATACTCATTGGCCTGTATGAACTGCTGTATATGACTGTAAAAATCTCCATGCAAAAGTGTAAGTTCTCAACTTCTTCCAGGATTTTGTCTTGGTACTCCTCCTTTAAAAACATGACAAGGCGAATTTTCTCCACTTTAGCAAGTTGATATGTGATTTCCTCATTTACACAAAAGAAGTAAACAATTAACAGGTTATTGAAATTGATGTTAACACACTCAAATTTCTTGATTTTTTCCTTTCTGTTTAAAAGTTGGCACAGGTGGGACAGGTTGAAGTCTTTGTTGAACATAGTGTGGACTGTGCTTTGCCAATAGGATCATGCCATGACAGCTTGCATCTTAGAATCATAGCATATAATAGCATTAATTTTGGGCCTACACTCTGCATCAATAATAAAAGGAATAACATCAATGGAACAAAGCTACTCTGATCACTTTAATGATAGTACAATTTAGGCACTCAATGACACCTTTTGATTGAGGACTGTACATGGTGGTAAAGTCGTGCACAATTTCTAGTTCTTTCATGAGGGTGGCCATCAAGTTATTCTCAAATTAAGGACCATGGTCAGAAACCAATCTTTCCATAGGTCTGAGTTTGAAGATCCACTCCTTTACAACCTTTTCTCCAATGACTTCACTGTAGTATTCTCAAGTGGAATGAGTCTTGCATATTTTGTGAAATGGTCTACCAGGACCACAAGGCACTGAAAACTCTCTTCATCTTTTGATAATTTCTCTAGGTCCATATGGACTACTTCATTAGTTCTTGTGGCGACCCAACTGTGGAGCTTGGCTCTTTGTTCTGGAAAGTGTGTCCAGCTCCCTGAAGCAGGCATGCTTCACACATGTCTATTACATCTTGAATGGTAGCTCTTATACTTATTGTAATGTATCAAGCATTAAAAGTTCCCTTAGTCTGTATGATACCCAGGTGACCTCATTCATGGATCTTCCAGACAAGATACCTCTTACAATATTTGGGGATCACCAGATGGTTATTTTGGCTGTGCGCATAAAGAAGCCCAGCTTCAGTGACTTTCCAGTGGTAATGTTGGAAATGCCTTTTTGCAACATCACTTATAGCATGATTGGGGTTATTTACTTTGGAGGTAATTTCCAATAAGATCTTATCATGTAGCTGATGGACAGCAATTTTCTTCTCTGATATCTCTTCCTTCACCATGATGGGGAGAATCAATTTCCCGTTTCAATTGGCATTAATGTCTGGGAGGAGTTTGTAGTCATATGCTGGGATAAACCCAAAAGGAGTCTTCTCACCAGGCAGCCTCTTAAGGTCTCTCTCATAACTAGGAAGAGCAATAAAATAGTCTGCATTGAGACACCCTGGACAGTGGGTGATTGTAAAGGTGAAGTTGTTTAAATATTCTAGCCACTGGGCAATGATGTTCAACTTGTTGCCAGAGAACTTTTTGAGCCAGGCTAGCATGGAGTTATCAGTATGGACAGTGAACTGACGTCCCAAAATGAAGAATCAAAACTTCTTCAGGCTCTCAACAAGCACTAGCATCTTGGATTTTATTGCTCCATAATTTAGCTTGGCATTTCAAAGTTTTCAGCTAAAATACTACACTGGACTTTCCTGACTGTTAATGATCTGGCTTAATACACCACTGATGGTGACAGAGCTCACGTCACAGTTGACGATAAATTCCTGCATCCAGTTCACAAAATTCTCCAAGGTCAGTTCATTGTAATCCAGAAACATGATAGATAGTGGCGTACTCACCTCACAGCCAAACATAGCCTTGAAAGGGCTCACTTTGGTGGCAGAGTGAGTGGCTGTGTTGTAGAAGAATTCCACTGCCTCTATGACTTGTCTCCAATTTTGGCTGGCAGCTCAGGCTAGGGCTACTCTAATCAACTTAATGACAGTGTGATTTAGTAGCTCAACAACACCATTTGATTGTGGATGGTATGTGGTGGTGAAGTTGTGCACAATTTCTAATTCTTTCATAAGCATGGATATCAGGTTATTCTCAAATTGAGGACCATGTTTGGAAACCAATCTTTCCATAGGTCTGAGTTTGAATATCCACTCTTTTAGAATCTTTTCTCCAATGACTTTGGCTAGAGTGTTGTCAAGCAGAATGAGTCTAATGTATTTTGTAA
>CABFPE010000589.1:0-17835 GCA_900660155.1 Hofstenia miamia
CATGTGTCATCATCACCTTGATCTTGCCTTAATTACCAGACAAGATTATGCAGTACCATTGATAATGTGAGTGTAATGTAAAATATTATTTTTTCATATAAAAAGCAAAATAATGTCCTTTTTAGTGATTAATTGATTGTTCTCGATTGAATAGGGTTGCTGGCCTACTACTTATTGTACTTAAATCATTAACATTTGTTACATACGTATTATATATGGAACAGTTACAACCATTCTTTCAGTCGAAATTTATTGTAACCGTCCATAAAGATGGAGTGAACCATTTATTTTCCGGTAAACTGAACCATGTGATTCAGCTTATCCCACATGCAGGACATAATATTTTCTCCTCTGTTGTTCACAAAATCACAATTTTGAGCTGCCAAAACCTGCGTCTTTGAAATATTTCTATGCACTGCTACACATATTTCCCTAATTTTAATTTATTCAACCATTAACGTTGAGGAAAACTTTCAACTGAACCCCTATTATTAAAACCTATTGCTTTGCGATTATTCACCCTGACATTATATGTCAAAGTGCATGCACTGACTAGTTCCATAGGGAACTATTTTTTTGGATTTATCACAATTGCATCCACTCTACAATATTCAAAACGAATTGTTATAGTTCATACTTTTTCAATAGTTGTCAACTATAAATATTATAGTAGACATTTTTTGGAGACAGAAGCAGTGCTAGGAGAGGGATTCTAAGCTCCCCTACATTAGAATTAAAACAATATATATTTTTGTAATTTTTTCCAATACTCTTTAAGCAGAAGCTTGGAAATTGAATTGGGTTCTCACTTCTTCTGAAGAAAAACCACCTTAATTTAGCAAATTTGTCGTTTGTAACGGACTAGTAGAGAAAATTTATTCTTCCTCTTTCATTTTTAGGTTAGCACCCCTTTCAAACAGCTAGCAATATCAATAGCAAATTTCTTGAGCAGCCCCTGTTTGTAGACGTATTACTCCATGAGTTCTTATGCTATTGAAACAGCTTATTTACATTCGATGTTCGCTCAATAGATCTAGGATAAAAATATTTTTAATTTTTTAACTACTAGAAGCTCAGTAATATTTTGAATCTGAAGATTGGTACCCTGTCCCACTAAACAGTGAGAGTGACGATAGAGAAATAATGGAGTCTGTAATTGCGGAACCTGAGTTTCTCAATATCCAAGTGGGGAAATATTGTCAATTTTCAACAAAAATATTTATTGTTTTCTACATTGACGAGGTAAAGGAATTAAGGGAAGAAGAAATTTTACAGAGTTTCTACGAAAATGTGTTTTTGGATTTTTGAAGCCGCAGATACAACATTTGCCATATTTCTATCGGGATCAAGTTTTAGAAGTACACTACTCGCACTTCCAAAGCTCGTTGGTATATGAATTTTGGCATAAGATTGCTATATAACACTGATGTGAAACAGTTCTAGTCATGCATGTATTTTGCTAGTGTTCAGTTCTCTCTACATATGTTCTATCGATGGTTCAGTTTACTTTACTATGGGGAAAGTGAACTAGAAAACACATTTTCAGTTTTCTCCTTAGTTGTACTTAAATAATAGCCCGGTGTATTTGAAACTCAAGCATAATATACATGACGCATTTCATGAGACCAGTGTTGACCATTTAAATGAAATTTAAACTGCTTAAATTCAAGTAAGGGATGAGATTTTAATTAAATGTTAGCTTAAACTAACTTGAATAAACAAGTTATATTCAAATTATGACTCAAGCAAAAGAAAGTACATTTAAATCAATTGATCTATCGTCTGAATAGGTTGAATTGAAATCCTGTCTCTATTAGACAAAATTTAAGCCATTAGGCAATGACTTATAGATGTCAATTGGAAAGGGCAAAATTTTGAGCAGTGTCGTGCAACTATTCTGAGTTGCGGAAATTTGAGACTTTCAGTAAATAATTCAAAAGCCTTTCTTCGCGGTAAGACTCTTCTAGATAAATTTCCAGGTGAGGCCAGTTTTCCATACGATATTGCAGAACATCATTGGTGTTCACTTGATATAGTTTTAAAACAATAAGTTTTTACTTTTTCCTCAAATTGTTCATCATATAACAAATCGAATAAAAGCAATCGGCTAAGTTTCAATATGCTATTTAAAGTTTGTTTACTCTTTTGTAGATGACCTTAACCTGCCGTTTAAATAAAGCCTGTCAAATAAATGAAGTTAAAACGACATCGTTTAATTGACTGCTGAATTTAAACATATGGCTGACATAAGCTACTATTAAAACCGTTTAAAAAATTTCATTTAAATGGAGAACCCATCTGCTGCGGGAGGAGATAATTGCCAGCGTGGTTCAGTTGATCCTAATCTCCTGTATAATATATATATATATAAATTAGTAACGAAACAAATGTTCTAACAGAATGTAATAAGGTTTTGTAATCATGACGTATGATAACGAAATGCATGATAGTTCATGTGAGAGGTAGTTCACGGACTCTTTTTTGTAATTCGTGTTCCACGTTCATATGTACCTCTCATTACTGTTTTGATGTATATGCACTTGCATCCAAACGACAACCACACATATTTCTAGTGATATTGCTGACATAATTGTATTCATCACATAATAGTGTCTTATAAAAAGATACTATTAATTGCTGTTATCAATAATTCCTATCCATTTCAAACAAAACATCTTTCAAAAGTTGCAGAAATGTCAATACCCTAAGAATCTTGAATATGACAAATAATCCACGAATGGCCTAAAGAGCTATGTGCTTGCATTTAATTTCAATTCATTGCTTCTGAATAGATTTATGTAGAAAAATTATGCCGGAGCATTTAGTGCCTTAAAATTTACTTGTTCCACTCACATGATAATGTAAATTACAGTGAGACTGGGAAGAAAATGGACTACCAATTTCAGAATTTTATGAATAATTTTTGTTAGGTTTGGCGAAATTTAAGTAATATCATGAGACTACATGGAACGATGGGATCAGAATTGGCTAATCAAACAGGACTGGAACCAATAAATTCTGATCCTACAGAACCCTAAACATCTGGGCGTAGTCGAAGACAACGCAACGAAGATAAGCTCCTGTCTATTCTTTGTGTCAATTACTAGAGAATATTAATAAACATTTGACTGTGATGATGCATTTTATTTAGAGTTACAATTGAGTCGATATTTTATGCTCAACCCCAGCCTAAACTCAATGTGAAAGAATTCAACTCAATTTCTTTATTGAGACTTAAATTCAGAGATAATTAAACTAAAATGAAATAAAATACAGAATATTTATTATAGGAAATAAGATCCATTCAGGTTATGCACTCAAGTGTGATGTACCTTTAGATATGTGTATGTATATTTTCTCACTTGAAAGAAAAAACAAATGATTTGCCTACTTAATTAAGTAGCAGGAGTTGTCTTCCACTTGACATTGGACGTGCTAAAACGACTTGACAGCCTGTGTTTCTACATATTCTTTTCTAACTGAACTTCATGCACATTGAGTGTTTTAGTCAGGCTTTATATTTGTAATATAAGTTTATCCTGACAATGCTCAAGTATAGTTTTTTAATTCCAAGAATTTCATTAATAAATAATTATTGTTCTTTGCTAATTTTGAATGCTGTTCAAGTCGAAAACAAATTTTTTTTATCATAAAAATTTTTCTGAATTATTGTAATTTAATTTAGGATTAAGTGAAGTTAGATGTTTGCTTTATTATTATAATCAAATGCTCCTAAATTAAGCATATTATTCTAGGAAATTGTCCGTTTTTCAAACCATTTGTAGATTTTTTGAAATCTATTATTGCAACGGATTGAATTAAACCTTCAGATATACTGCAAATATTTTTATGATTTGGAACTTTAATAAGTCAGGAATATTTATGTTTTCAGTAGTGAAGCGTTGGCACATGTCAGTTAATATGGGTCAATTGTTTTCTTCTAAAAATAAACAAAGGGATTAATATTTGCATTTTATGTTGTCAAATGCTCAGACTTACTTGCTATTTCAATCAAAAAATTAAAGAGCAGTTCAATAAGGAAATATTTTCTAATTTTGGCTTTTAATTATACGTTGACAAAAGATATTGCCTAAACTGGAAAGCCATGTATATTCATGATAACTATGGAAAGAACTTGAGATGTTTATAAAAACGAATGTCCCATGTTACATTTTCTCAATTCAAAATATAAGTTCTCACTAGTAAATACCGGGTATTTGTAAGTCCAGTCAGACATAGAAACCTAAAGTCGCAAAATTAGATTTATTAATTAAATTATATTTTTAAAAACTACTTAACACCATAATTACTGAAACCCAACTCAAATTACTTCACTTAATTGGGGAAGATAAAATATTTTGGAAAAACATCAAATTAACTAGAACGTTCTTATTTCATTTACTAATTAAGGTACTTTCTATCCAATTATACAATTTTTATTCTTGTAAAATGATGCAATTGGTAAACCCTAATTGGATGAAATAAATTATCTGATTTCTTGTTAATATGAAGATTATGTATATCTCACCACCAACAAATTTTAACACAAAATATTAAATTGTCTACATGTAGGCTTGATGCCTAAAAAGTAATACTATTAATGTCATTGAATCAGTCAACATAGCGCAATGAGAACTTGAAGAAAATGTATCAAACTACAAGTTATTGGGAGAAGTGTTTGCAATTTTAAATAAATTTAAAAATCAATATCAAACCAATTATTGCATAAACTTATCCTTTAAAACTATAATTGCTTTTGCATAAATGTCGTCATCTAAATTTATTATTACTTTTATAAATTCTTTATTTTAGCTAAAAATTTATTACTGCTATGTAACACTATGTATTGAATACTAATGAGTAAATTGGAGATGGGTTGTTGTCGTACCATAATTGAATTTTTAAAGAAGAAAGTTTGATTGCTTGTTATTTAAAATGCTCCAAATTAACAGAATTTCATTTGTAAGGTCAGCCAAATTAAATCAACAAAGTTTGTGTATAAGAGATAATTTGAAGAAAATAATTAAGTGACTATGAGTAAAATTATCGAATCATACCGATGATAAAAATTTAAATATCAAGCTGATTAAGCTCAAAATATAAAACATGAAAAAGTGTCCAATATAAATTTGTAAAATAATGAATTTTATCAGGTTTATCTCTATAATCTAGCCATGTATTAACTAAAAACTGTAATTTCAGTAACTTCATTACCGTTCCAGTAGTGTTTTGCGGGCATGCCCGTACTAGTCGGGCAGAAGGGAGGGCGGGCATCAAGCGCTCACATAACCGAACATATGTTATGCCCACTCAAATACAGTCTGGTATAATCGTAAGATAATATGTTGTAATGATGTCAGTTTTTTCTGCTTTTAGTTAGACAAAAATATGCTTTTTACCGCAAAAATATTTAAATTTTGTTGTAAATTTGCTTTAATAAAATGACAGAAATGCAAAACACTAATCTCTATTCGTGATCTTTGATAAAATTGATAAATTTTATAGGAGTCGTAAAAAGTCTCTCAGCCCTAAAAAACAAAATTTTATAGTACTTTTGTGAATTTTGATTTAATTTTGTAGTATCTTACGTTTTTCTCAATAGATGGCGGGCGGACCGGGCCTTTAGTTCCTGCCCGGTGAATTCCAACGGGCGGGCACCGGGCATTGGAAAATAAACGGGCACAGGGTGGGCACGGATATTTGCTTGCAGCGAATAAAAGTTTTTCGACTTATATTTCATACATTGAGATAACTGTTTCATAAATTAAATAATTGCATTTTTGTATAGTTTTAATTGATAAAATAGTACAAAACAGGAGAAATATCTATAAGAATATCAATAAAAATATTTTGTGTTTAAGAATAACATTAATCGATTTATAGAGAGAAATATGAATACGTTTAAAAGGAAAAGAGTCCATTTATTTAAAAATGTATATTTTTATACCGAACATTTTGAAGGTTAAATCTTTGAAGGACGACTACTATTAGGCGCTACACTAAAAAAAGCAAGTGAGAAAATAAAGATACCGGTAATTGTTTTAAATATTAACCAAATTTAGTTTATTAACGGTACACTTTGCTAAATCAATTTATATTTAAACTTTTAATAATCTAATCCACTATAATATCTTCACAACAAAACATACATAAAAAAGAAAGCATCATTAAGTATGTAAGCGATTATTATATAAATAAAGTTTATCATTTGCGAATCTAAGGAAATAAGATATTTCAGAGGCATACACTTGTTGAAAAATTCTGGGTTTTCCAAATTCTAACGATAGTAAATTAGTCTGTTTCGATATTTTTTCATAGCTCTTTGTTTGACAACTTTTAATGAAAATAGCGTTTTATTTATTGATATAATTATAGCAATCAAGGGTGGACATGGGCACTGATTTCTTACCCACCCAAACTGCATTTATAATACTACAGTTTTGATATACGCCTTCCCATTAGCTAAAAAGTGAGGCTTAGCTTTTTAAGGCTTTTAAAAGCATTCTTTTCCACTGGACAAATTGTCTAAAGAATTAAAAATGTTGTAATACATTTGAGCCCATTTTTTTTAAAGAACAACTATTATTTAAAAGTTTGCTGTAAAAATACTATTTACTTTGTACACTACTTGTCAATATTTTGTGATGATAAACAGTAATGATTATGTCTTGAAAAATTCGCCCAATTAAATGCCAATTATTTCATTAAAACTAACCTGTTGTAATATTTTTTAGAGGGATTATATATTATTAAATTTTTCTAGCACTTAGTTTGTAAACCTAAGGGTTTTTTGAGTTATTAATAAACGAACGCTGTAGTTGGCGGCGTCATAATTTTAGGAGCATTTGAAAAAAAGATCTGCTTGCTTTTTCATTAGCGTGTATTTTCACTGCATATTTATCATGAAAATTGTTTTCACTACAAAACTTCATTAAAATTTGTCGAATAATAAGCCAACATTGTGAATGCTTCATTTTTTCACCGAAAATTCTTTGAAGATGGGAAGGCTATTACGGTTTTACAATATTTAGGAGATTTAAGATTTACCATCCTGAGATGTGATGCTTCCGTTAAATATCAAACCTAACTTCAATTTCAAAAATAATTGAAACGCAAACTTGGAGAATTTATAATGAATATAATTTTCATCTTTCTATATCATTCACAAACTCTTACTAACGAAATTGTTTAGATATGCTATTTTGGGAATGTCCTGGCCTCTAGTTGATATATTAGATGTTATTTTTAAATTCATCCCAGTTTTGCAACATCTTGACAATATTTAGGATGTCCTTGATGTAAATATCAACTGCAATACTACTGCAATTAGCCCTAAACTGCCTAATGTACAATAAACAAAGGAAGAATTAAGATCTCTTAACAACAACAAAAAATAATAATTCAGAGACCATATGCCCAGCCCGTGCATCTTTGTCCGTACTCGATACGGAGCTCACCCCAGATGATGTTAATAAATGGTTACATCCTTGAAAATTGGTCCAAAAAATATAACATTCTATTAAGAATGTAAGGTTGAGAATCGAAATGTATTTCTAAGCTCTAAACTATATATTAAGTCAATCAGATGCCTCTTTCTAATCTAAATAAATGAATATCTATTTTTATTAATTGTAGCTAAGGTAGGATATATTGGCAAATACTTATGACATAACATCAATATCAGAAGAATAAATAATTTGTTTATTGTAAGTATTTTTTGATTTCATACGTTAGCAGTGCTAATTTGTTTTGGAAAATTACCTGAACTTTATTGTTTGCTGTATTTAACAAAGTTTTTAATATAAGTAAATAGAATTAATATTAAGCTTTTTTCATTTCTGTTTTTTCCACTGTTAACGGTTTGAATATAAAACGTCTGTCAAATGGAATATCGGCTTTGAAGATTTGAGTTCTAACAGTTTCATATTCGGCCAATAGACTTTGCTGAATTTTATATAATTCATCTCGCTCGTTCTGCAATCTAAATATTTTTAAAAATCAAGCTTGATGAAGACTAATATATAGAAATGCACATATAACAGTCGGTACATAATTTATTGAAAGAAATGTTTAGATAAATTCTCAATGAAGTATTTCAATGAAATAAGTAATTATTCAGAGAATAAAAATTTTGCAATATTTAGCAGAATAATTTATCTTCGCTTAAATGAAGAATAGATTTTTATATAACTCGAATAAATATTGATAGGCGATAGATAAAACTTCATATTAAGAAATTTGTTCAATAAATATTGAAAAATTGATACCAGATCATTCCATAATATATATATATATATATATATATCAACCAATCAATTACAATATCGAAACATAAATCTTAAGTGGACTTTTCCAAGAAAGTATATTAATATTTATTGAAGAAATTGATTCTGCATTAAGATAGGCTGTAAGTCAGAAAGAGGATGCTTTGATTAATTTCATAATATGTGTCCTATTGGGTTTAAAATTAATCAATGTATATCTAGATGAATACTGGTGGATAATGAATACAAATATGAATTGAAATATTCAATAAAAAGTTGTACAAGCGTACATAAATGCGTTGTGTGAATGTTTCAAATAATATGGGTTATGATAGGGTAACTGAAATAAGCTATGCATGCACAATTTCAATAAATTTCAGTATAAAAACATTAAGCTTTTAACAATATTTGTTTAGTTTTAATCTTTAACATATTGTGTATGTGATTACTTCAAATGTGTGCGGCGATAAGACAATGATGGCAGCAGGTCATTATTTTTCGGGCTAACCCGACATGCAGCTTATCATCTTTCTCAAAAATTGGTCAACATTGCTTGCAAAACGATAATTGATTAAATTTGTTCCTCACTAGTCCCACAACTTTTATTCTAATAATCATTACATTATATTAACAGAAAACCATTAGAAAATATTATATGCATGGAAGACAGCAAAAACAATTTAAGATTAGGAGTTTGGAATATATTTTTTAATACAAGCTGCAAAACAAACTGATAATCTATCAGTGCTCTGTCCACCTAGTGCTATGGGATTCGCTAGGACCAAAAATGAAAAAGCTGGACCCCGCTTAGACCCCGCTCTTAATATCAAGTTCGTGCCATTCTTTGTCTCAAAAAAATTGTTCTTATCAAATCTAGTAGTCGAGGTGGCTAATGTGCCAAATTATAACAAGAGATTAAGTTTTCGAATCGAAAATATTATTTGGCTTAAGTACTAACTTCGCTGCCACTTTGAAACATGAAATACTTTAGCAGTAAAATCTAAAATAGAAGAATTCAACTGAGAAATGAGATTTATAGATTTCAAAAAATACCTAGTTGTCGAAATTAATCTTATTTATAAAATGCAACTACCCAGTCAGAAATTTTTGGATCTATCAATAATGTACTAAGCCAAGATTCGAATTATAATCCAATATGTATTCGGATTCGAAATTGATTTCGCTTATTCATAAGACGCTATTTTGTAATTATTTAATAATATTAAGTCTTCGAAATACGGTTTACATCTAAAGCAGAAATTTTTCTAGAATTAGAATGAGGTTGGGGCCTTAATAAAGATTTGAATTTGGAAGAAGCTGTGGCAGACGAACATATTAAAATGCTAATATTTTTGCTTCATAGAAATGTATTCGACAGTTTATATTTCACATCTTAAATTATGGGGGATGCTAAGACCTTGTTTTTATAGTGTGAGGTGAAGTATTTAAATGTCAGTGAAGACCAGAGTGATATGTTTGTTCATGGCAATATCTATGCAAATTACAAAAAATAGATCAAATTGGGTCACATGGTTATATATTTAACAATTTTATGGAGTCAATAATGCTATCCGAGTAGCATGGGTCATCGGGTCACATCACTGGCTTAGGAAATGTTAATAGTTTCTATTGAAAGCTGTTGTAATGATTTAAATAATCATAACCAATCAAATTGATTAAAATATTTAAACCTCTTGTGATGGATGGATTTGTCAAGAATTGACAAATAATCCCTTTCCCTCATAACGATTACTAAAATTTTTTTGAAAATCTAGTTTTTATCATGCTGTGAAAAAATATAAGCTTTTGAAAAATATCGGACACAACCAGTTGATTTATACATACTAAGGCTAGGCCCTTGAACAGTGGCGACATTCCCCAATAAATTAGGGGAATTCACGGCAAAAATTTTTGAAATCTACATCTGGTCAAGCCGGTTGAAGTGCTAAATTTACACTCCAATCTTCTTCCCGTAACTATAATTTGTTTGATGATTTATAAATTGATATATAAATTACTACAAGAAAAATAGACTTTACAAAAATCAATTGTAGCTATTGTGCGCATCAACAATGAATTTAGCCTTTATGAGTCTAAATATGTTTAGTAAAAATCAATTTCGAATAAAGGTTGAACAACTGGTATATTTTCAAAAAACTGAAAAGCTTTGATTTGGCATTGATTATCAATTAAAATGGAGCTAGCTTACTTCCAAGCTTGCAAAAAATATGCTATGAAAATAATTAGATAATTAAACTTTCTCAAAAATGTTTCTACTAGAAAACTGAAACTCATTGTAATTTCCCATTAGAACATTGAACTACTACCTGAGGTTGTGTGAGCCCACGCACTGCACTGCTTGATTTCTCTCTTCTATTATCTTTGAATTAAGTCTGAGATGATGTCTATGCATCTGATATGCAGGAAATGAACAATTTTTGAGCATTTTTGCCATCCGATTATTTGTAGTATTGACTTTTAAAATTAAGGTTTCTCTACGAAAGAATTGAGTCAGTGGATCTAAGATTTTATCCATCACTAAGTACTTTTCATTTAATTCTATAAAGGCCTTCTTTAACATATTTTTGGATTGTTTATATTTGTGAATTGGTTCTAAGTCGCTAATAAAAGTGTGAATGAAAATATTGAGTTTCTTTATTTCTTCGCGTTTCTTATTGTTTTCATTTTCTTTAGCTTTTTCAATGTGTCTCATCTTTGCCATGTCATGTTTTACAGTTTTCTTTTCAAAGTTAATCTCCTAAATACGTTTTTCATTACTGTATATATTTGTAAATTTCTATAATTTTGAGATTTTGAATTTGCCAATATCAATACACATAATATATATATATATATATATATATATATAAAACTAACGAAATTTCACATGTTGAATATAAAATTCATTAATCAAGTTTTCAAATGCAAATTAGGAAAATAGTGTTTTGCAATTCGAATGATATGAAAATGAACTTGGGACAATACTATGTATCGACTGCTCGGAGCACAAATGTGCTAAGTCGCATTTTGTCAAAATCAGTTTATGTATGTTTCTTATAAAATGAAGCGCCATCTATAATATCAACATATTAGTTTTTTCGGTATTATCGTTACTTTCCAACATATAGGTGGCAAAATAAAAAGGCTAAGTGTCTTATAACCGAATTCTTGATGCACACTTGTGCTAAGAGTCAAATATTGTACTTAGCACAAGTGTGCTCCAAACAGTCGATTTGTATTAATAAATTTTTGAACAAAGTTTAGCACTGATTCAGCCAATCAAGCTATGTAGAAAGGGTCAATTGCATGTTTTTCGAAGTATTAGGGTAGAATTTGAATATAACGCTGTGGTTCACTTTAGAAATAAGTATAGGTTAACATAAATATCTATGTAAAAATGAGTATTTTGCTGTGCTGATTTATCGCTATTTTAATATTTATAGAGCATGGCCTCGTTGACTTTATTAGGTTAAAAATATTTTGTACAAACATTAAACAATGAAAAACGTGTACATCAAGTGCATTTTGAGTATTTATTATATAATATTGACAGTATCTGAAGCGTTTAGCTAAGTTATTTATCAGTCAGCTTGATCACTGCCTCATCAGAAAATTCTGTGAGGGCCTAATGAAAATTGATTCTAAGTTTACAAAATTTTAATGCATTCGTTATAACAGTAGATGGCGTTTAAAATTCAACAGCAAATAACGATAGCTGAAAGCACCACTGCATGGAGGAGTATCTTGCATTATACTTTATAATTACATGTACGTTAGAAAAAAAGTGAATCTCTTCGAGCATTTCAGTCATGGCAATAAGCCTAAGTACAAACTCTGAACAAACAAATACACAAAAATATGTGTCCACGTTTTACCATTTCTAAAGTTCGTGATAGTCTTGCAGAGATTTAGCGACTAAATTTCCAGATGAAAATTCCTAAGTCATTAAACATATTTTATCCGAATTCCAATTTTCAATCCGAGTTTTTCTATGCAGCATTAATAAAAGCATTACTAAAAAAACCTATCAAATATCACGTAATCAAAAATGTTTACAATCACGTATATTGGAATAGAATTCCAATTTAGATTTTTTCTTAAAATATTATGTATTGTTACATAAGTTGTTCAATGAGTGATGGCTAAGTGAATATCATGGAAGTTATTGAATACATTTGTAATTTAAATTTTACATAGAATATATAATTATGGCGATTAGTATAGCCTTTTTTCGTTTCCTAAAATTTAGGCTTTGACATCAATACATGTATTAGTATACTCTTAGCAGAAATCAATTCCCAAACCAATAAATAAAAATATGACTGAAAAACTAGCAAAAATTTAAATTAATGTGAATTACAGTAATAAACACTAAACCTCATCAACTATTCTGTGTGTTGGAATAAGTTAATGTTGAAATATATATGTATATATATATATATATATATATATATATATATATATATATACTAAGCGTTTACCAGAACACATTATTTTTCTTAAAATGTGAAAATACACAAAATTATTTCATTATTTTTTTTCAAGGAAATCAAAGATTTGATGACAACATTTTGACAATGTTATTTTTCTCTATTTTCATTCTGTCACCATTACAAGTCAATCAATTGTTGAGCATGATTAGTGTATCACGCTTTCGTCACTAGGCAACAAATATTGACAGTTGATTAAATACCTTTGTTGAAATTTCCCACATTTAAAAATGCTTGCAATATTTCAAACAAATTCTAATTTTTTCCATATAAATTTAATCTAAAATGTAAACTATAAAATATTTAATCTAACTCTATTTCTACTTCAATTTTGATTTTGCAAGTGCATATTGTAAAAGTTCATGCTCTATTATTATGTAATTTTCGAAAAAAATTATGGAAAACAAAAAAATATTTAAAATAAGTATATCTTTGAAGTATTTGAGGGAAGTTAATACAAATTGTTAATGACTAAGCTTATCAAAAATGAAGAAACTATTTCCATCATGACATGCACAGTCTTATAAATCATCGAAATGTTTTCATCGCAAACTACCTTATAAAATGTAAATTTCTATATATGCTGTTAATATGACGATTAAATTTTTTGATACGAATCTGGCTGTACTTTGAGATTAAAATTTACTTTTGAGTTCTCATTTCAAAATTGATGTGTGATGCAAGATGTTGCTAAACAAATTTTTAATATTATATAATCAATTTGTTACCTCATCAGCAATATCCAGTTAAATAAATTAGTTTATCTATTTTGAACTAATTAGTTGTATTATCAGTTACTTATTGCCCATTAGTTTAACTAACGATTAGTTGAACTAATTGCACTTTTGCGAGTAAAATTAGAACTAATTTACCATCGTCTTTCACTCTATTTGAACTTATAAGCAATCAAATTATTCCACAAGTTCACTAAATATGCAATTTTTGGGGGCTGTTTCTATTAACGCTGAAGTTAATCAAATGGTTTGAAATTGTTGCCAAAGATTGAGTAACTTCATGAACACAGGAAATCAAGTCACAATTTATTGACTAGCGATGAAAAGTCATTGGCCAACAAGTAATTTTGGCTATGAAGTGTATCACAAACAAGGTGACACCGGCAACGCCAGATGAAATCATGCAGCCTGAAGTCAATGTCTGAAATATGAATGAAGATCCTGTTGATTCCATGTTTGAAGCTGTTTATTTTCAAAGTGTTCCAAATGTTGAAAATCCGGTTTCAGCAGAACGTTCACTAGAAGCAGAGCTGGAGGAGTTTCTGGCAAATATTGACACAGATGATACTGCATACAATTTCTCACCATCGCCTGCTAATACTGAAAGAAGCTTCTCGCACACTTTCCCTTTGCGTGAGAATCACAAAAATCTTTTGAGTATTGAAAGTATGAGAAAACGTTTAGTTTTTCTCAGGTAATTCAATGTTTCTTCTGAAATATGTGCTCTCATTCATTAGTTCTATTTTTGGTTAAATTTCCCACAAACCGCAAAAATTAGTTGAACTATTTGTTAGTTAAATATTTTGAAATTTTGTTTTAGTTAAACAATTAGTTAAAAAATAGAATTGGGCATCACTAACTTGTGCTAAACTAAAAGAAGCATTATACAACATCATCATGATTTGCACTAATGTGCTATGTCACTTTACGAAGCATTGAAAAATGAATAAATAAGTAAATAAATGTAATGTAGGTTTATTTTTTCCTCTAATCTCAAAAATAGTTACTTCTCGAGCAGAATGTGGCAAACTACTCAACTGTCATTTGCGTTTGAAAGTGTTTGCAAACTGAAAATTTGACAGACAGCAGAACTAAAAAGCATTGGAATGTTACAAAAGAAGCATAGGAAAAGGATGTTTCAAGGACTAAAGATAAAATAGATACATGCCGGACAAGTAACAAAGTTACAGCTATCTGAGAAAAAAGGGAAAGGATAGCTGTACAGGTTAAATAAAGAGAAGAGGAAGTGGTAGAAGCAGTAGAACAAGAAGATGCGAAAACTGAAAACGCAATCAAGGAAAGGATGAATGCATTCTGGGAGAATATAATGAGGAAGTGTGGAACAAAAGATAAAGAATGAGCAGATTCAGAAAGAGTATAGACAAAAATTAGAAGTGATCACAATGGCAAAGTTGAAAGAGTCTCTAAAGAAGGTGAAGAACTGGAAGGTGTCATTCAGAGTTGAAATCTAGCAACATCATTTCCAATACAGAAGGACCCAAAAAATAGCAGTAAGTTAAGCAACTCCAGGTAAATGACATATCTGCCAACAACTTGGAAATTGCTAACTTCCGTGATTTCATGTAGGCTGACATGTTACTTAGAACAGAATAGGTTTATTCCAGATGATGCAGGACAAAGAGTAGAGAATTTAAAATTTAATTGCTAAAAGACCGGGAAGTGGAGGAGAATTGTAGGAAACTGAAGACGAGCTTAGCAATGGCATGGATAGACTACAGAAAAACACATGGCAGCATATGTTTCACATAGATGAGTACTGAAGATACTAGAGGCCAATGGCGTTTTGTGAATATGGTTTGAATTCCAAGAGAATGAGATGGAAAGTGGCAGACTTAATTAAATGAGCAGAATCTGATGTTTACTCAGGGCTTGTTCCAGAGAGTCAGGCATAGGTTATAACTTAGAGGAGAATGGTAGAGCAGTGAGTCATCTATGCTACATGGACGATATCAAGATGCATGATTAGTCAATGAAGATGTAGCAGAAGTGAGTGCAGACAATAGAAATGGAAAGTAGAGATTTTGTGTTTGAGTTTCAATTAGGTAAGTCTGCAGCAATTACAATGATTCGAGACAAAAATACAGATGGAGATGGAGTGAGGACGAGCAGTTCGGACAAGATTGAGAAGATCAAGAAAGGATGCTAGCACTTAGGAGTGATAGAGAGAGATCAAATAGATCATGAGGAAATGAATAAGACACTAAAAATGAATACAAAAGAAGGTTAACCCTTTAATGTACGAATATTTTTTGAATTACAAGTGTTTATTTTAATAGTTATTATTTGATTTCAATGAAGTCTCTGTTGCAGAATTATATTTTTTCCAAAAATTACTTTCCAAAGTCCATGTACTCTTTTAAACATAGATTCACAATTTTTTACATATTTGGTCAAAACAAAAAACCTAATAGCAGCATATTGCTCTTAATAAAAAACGTATTTGTAATTGCTTCTCATAACTCACGAACTAAAAAAGACGTTTAAAATCTGAGGACACTCTATGATACAGAAGCATCTTTTATCAATTTTGCATTCTAAGATCGTACTTGATTTCAAACTTTTGTGGGTTAACTTTCGGTGATATCTCCAGTCCCATCATTTGCAGAACAACTTCTTTGAATTTTTATTGGCATGCGTGATCTGTATAAAAAACATTTGGGAATGGGAAGATTTAGGGTTTTCAAAAATTGTTCGAAGATATATAAAAACGCTTTGTATCCTTGAAGTAGCGCTGGGCAGATTAGGGTTAAGGAATGTTTGCAAATGTGATTCTTTCGTCTAAGGCTTAATCATACATGTATTATTATATTACTTGAAAATGCTTTAAAAACATTTTTCAACGTAAACATTAGAAAATATAATTCTTTGTTCTATTCTTTTTCAACAACTAAAACCTATGTAAAGTTGTTGAAGAACCTTCTAAGAAATAAAACCATTATACCAATACAATTGACTATTTAAGGAAATAATAGCCTATTGCTTAAGTAATATTTAAAACAAAGTGGGAAGTTATTATCAAATTAGATTATTGGACCTTAGCAAAATCTAAAATGATGCTATTGATTTAGTATTGAAATCCTCCAGATGTTATTTATTAAATTATCAATGATGTGAACAAATGTGACGACAGTTTAAAAATATTTTAAGAAAGTAGTATATCTAGAACAGAACTAATATACTCTAAAATAAAATTTTTTTTTTGATTTTTTCCTTCCTTCCAAATAGCTTGAGGAAATTCCAGAGCACACAATTGCGATTTTATTAGATTAAAGTAACTTGATGCAATGTACAAAATGTAAATCAGAAATAATTTGGCCAAGCATATAACTTATTTAAAAATCACTAGTTAATAAGAGTTTGATGACATTTTGTATTTAAATTAGGTTTCTCATCCTTAATATAAATTGATTCTGCGATCTTGGGGCATTTGTGTTCCATTAAAATATTAAAGTTCGATGTTGATGCTTTATGCATTTTTGAGTGCATATAAATTTCGGATTGTAAGTGTCCATATAGATGTTCTTGAATTCGTGTCTGCAAAGGTCTTTTGGTTTCACCAGTGTAGAAATCCGAAATTTATATGCACTCAAATATACATAAAGCATCATCAATATTTTAATGAAACACAAATGCCCCAAGATCGCAGAATCAATTTATATTAAGGAAGAGAAACCTAATTTAAATACAAAATATCATCAAACTCTTCACTTACTTTAGTTTAATTTAATTAGTAATTTGTAAATTTATATTTTTACCACCAAATANAATTGATCCCATACTTAAGTTTTAATTAATTGCAAGGAAGGAAATTTAAGTGATAAAAAAATTTAGGTCTACATATTTAATTTAATTGTATGAACTTTAGAGAGAGTTTTGTAACAGATTGTTCAGAAACTTAAAAGACGAGCATATATCTTTGTACTAAAACGTACTTCTGATGATTTCAATATCTAAAAAAAATTTTAAAAAACTAAATACCAGATATGTAAATTTTTGTATTGCAAAGTCAAGTATTTTTTGAAAATTGTTATGTATGGGAAGAGGTTTAACTCTGAAGGAATCTAATTAAAAATCAATAAAATTTCCGTGGAGCATTTAGTATTCTAGAATTTAATAAGGAAAACAGCTTACTACAAATTTTGATATCTGGTGTCAGTTGAAATTTGAAAAAATAAAATTTGAAAATGATTAAGTAGAAAAAGGACTAGTAGAATAGTATTTACAGAAACCATATTTCACAACATTTTTAAACTAATATATATATATATATATATATATATATACTTTGTTTAGGTCAAAAGAAAAGAATTAAATTAATTGTATTAA
>CABFPE010000589.1:18835-31540 GCA_900660155.1 Hofstenia miamia
CATGTGTCATCATCACCTTGATCTTGCCTTAATTACCAGACAAGATTATGCAGTACCATTGATAATGTGAGTGTAATGTAAAATATTATTTTTTCATATAAAAAGCAAAATAATGTCCTTTTTAGTGATTAATTGATTGTTCTCGATTGAATAGGGTTGCTGGCCTACTACTTATTGTACTTAAATCATTAACATTTGTTACATACGTATTATATATGGAACAGTTACAACCATTCTTTCAGTCGAAATTTATTGTAACCGTCCATAAAGATGGAGTGAACCATTTATTTTCCGGTAAACTGAACCATGTGATTCAGCTTATCCCACATGCAGGACATAATATTTTCTCCTCTGTTGTTCACAAAATCACAATTTTGAGCTGCCAAAACCTGCGTCTTTGAAATATTTCTATGCACTGCTACACATATTTCCCTAATTTTAATTTATTCAACCATTAACGTTGAGGAAAACTTTCAACTGAACCCCTATTATTAAAACCTATTGCTTTGCGATTATTCACCCTGACATTATATGTCAAAGTGCATGCACTGACTAGTTCCATAGGGAACTATTTTTTTGGATTTATCACAATTGCATCCACTCTACAATATTCAAAACGAATTGTTATAGTTCATACTTTTTCAATAGTTGTCAACTATAAATATTATAGTAGACATTTTTTGGAGACAGAAGCAGTGCTAGGAGAGGGATTCTAAGCTCCCCTACATTAGAATTAAAACAATATATATTTTTGTAATTTTTTCCAATACTCTTTAAGCAGAAGCTTGGAAATTGAATTGGGTTCTCACTTCTTCTGAAGAAAAACCACCTTAATTTAGCAAATTTGTCGTTTGTAACGGACTAGTAGAGAAAATTTATTCTTCCTCTTTCATTTTTAGGTTAGCACCCCTTTCAAACAGCTAGCAATATCAATAGCAAATTTCTTGAGCAGCCCCTGTTTGTAGACGTATTACTCCATGAGTTCTTATGCTATTGAAACAGCTTATTTACATTCGATGTTCGCTCAATAGATCTAGGATAAAAATATTTTTAATTTTTTAACTACTAGAAGCTCAGTAATATTTTGAATCTGAAGATTGGTACCCTGTCCCACTAAACAGTGAGAGTGACGATAGAGAAATAATGGAGTCTGTAATTGCGGAACCTGAGTTTCTCAATATCCAAGTGGGGAAATATTGTCAATTTTCAACAAAAATATTTATTGTTTTCTACATTGACGAGGTAAAGGAATTAAGGGAAGAAGAAATTTTACAGAGTTTCTACGAAAATGTGTTTTTGGATTTTTGAAGCCGCAGATACAACATTTGCCATATTTCTATCGGGATCAAGTTTTAGAAGTACACTACTCGCACTTCCAAAGCTCGTTGGTATATGAATTTTGGCATAAGATTGCTATATAACACTGATGTGAAACAGTTCTAGTCATGCATGTATTTTGCTAGTGTTCAGTTCTCTCTACATATGTTCTATCGATGGTTCAGTTTACTTTACTATGGGGAAAGTGAACTAGAAAACACATTTTCAGTTTTCTCCTTAGTTGTACTTAAATAATAGCCCGGTGTATTTGAAACTCAAGCATAATATACATGACGCATTTCATGAGACCAGTGTTGACCATTTAAATGAAATTTAAACTGCTTAAATTCAAGTAAGGGATGAGATTTTAATTAAATGTTAGCTTAAACTAACTTGAATAAACAAGTTATATTCAAATTATGACTCAAGCAAAAGAAAGTACATTTAAATCAATTGATCTATCGTCTGAATAGGTTGAATTGAAATCCTGTCTCTATTAGACAAAATTTAAGCCATTAGGCAATGACTTATAGATGTCAATTGGAAAGGGCAAAATTTTGAGCAGTGTCGTGCAACTATTCTGAGTTGCGGAAATTTGAGACTTTCAGTAAATAATTCAAAAGCCTTTCTTCGCGGTAAGACTCTTCTAGATAAATTTCCAGGTGAGGCCAGTTTTCCATACGATATTGCAGAACATCATTGGTGTTCACTTGATATAGTTTTAAAACAATAAGTTTTTACTTTTTCCTCAAATTGTTCATCATATAACAAATCGAATAAAAGCAATCGGCTAAGTTTCAATATGCTATTTAAAGTTTGTTTACTCTTTTGTAGATGACCTTAACCTGCCGTTTAAATAAAGCCTGTCAAATAAATGAAGTTAAAACGACATCGTTTAATTGACTGCTGAATTTAAACATATGGCTGACATAAGCTACTATTAAAACCGTTTAAAAAATTTCATTTAAATGGAGAACCCATCTGCTGCGGGAGGAGATAATTGCCAGCGTGGTTCAGTTGATCCTAATCTCCTGTATAATATATATATATATAAATTAGTAACGAAACAAATGTTCTAACAGAATGTAATAAGGTTTTGTAATCATGACGTATGATAACGAAATGCATGATAGTTCATGTGAGAGGTAGTTCACGGACTCTTTTTTGTAATTCGTGTTCCACGTTCATATGTACCTCTCATTACTGTTTTGATGTATATGCACTTGCATCCAAACGACAACCACACATATTTCTAGTGATATTGCTGACATAATTGTATTCATCACATAATAGTGTCTTATAAAAAGATACTATTAATTGCTGTTATCAATAATTCCTATCCATTTCAAACAAAACATCTTTCAAAAGTTGCAGAAATGTCAATACCCTAAGAATCTTGAATATGACAAATAATCCACGAATGGCCTAAAGAGCTATGTGCTTGCATTTAATTTCAATTCATTGCTTCTGAATAGATTTATGTAGAAAAATTATGCCGGAGCATTTAGTGCCTTAAAATTTACTTGTTCCACTCACATGATAATGTAAATTACAGTGAGACTGGGAAGAAAATGGACTACCAATTTCAGAATTTTATGAATAATTTTTGTTAGGTTTGGCGAAATTTAAGTAATATCATGAGACTACATGGAACGATGGGATCAGAATTGGCTAATCAAACAGGACTGGAACCAATAAATTCTGATCCTACAGAACCCTAAACATCTGGGCGTAGTCGAAGACAACGCAACGAAGATAAGCTCCTGTCTATTCTTTGTGTCAATTACTAGAGAATATTAATAAACATTTGACTGTGATGATGCATTTTATTTAGAGTTACAATTGAGTCGATATTTTATGCTCAACCCCAGCCTAAACTCAATGTGAAAGAATTCAACTCAATTTCTTTATTGAGACTTAAATTCAGAGATAATTAAACTAAAATGAAATAAAATACAGAATATTTATTATAGGAAATAAGATCCATTCAGGTTATGCACTCAAGTGTGATGTACCTTTAGATATGTGTATGTATATTTTCTCACTTGAAAGAAAAAACAAATGATTTGCCTACTTAATTAAGTAGCAGGAGTTGTCTTCCACTTGACATTGGACGTGCTAAAACGACTTGACAGCCTGTGTTTCTACATATTCTTTTCTAACTGAACTTCATGCACATTGAGTGTTTTAGTCAGGCTTTATATTTGTAATATAAGTTTATCCTGACAATGCTCAAGTATAGTTTTTTAATTCCAAGAATTTCATTAATAAATAATTATTGTTCTTTGCTAATTTTGAATGCTGTTCAAGTCGAAAACAAATTTTTTTTATCATAAAAATTTTTCTGAATTATTGTAATTTAATTTAGGATTAAGTGAAGTTAGATGTTTGCTTTATTATTATAATCAAATGCTCCTAAATTAAGCATATTATTCTAGGAAATTGTCCGTTTTTCAAACCATTTGTAGATTTTTTGAAATCTATTATTGCAACGGATTGAATTAAACCTTCAGATATACTGCAAATATTTTTATGATTTGGAACTTTAATAAGTCAGGAATATTTATGTTTTCAGTAGTGAAGCGTTGGCACATGTCAGTTAATATGGGTCAATTGTTTTCTTCTAAAAATAAACAAAGGGATTAATATTTGCATTTTATGTTGTCAAATGCTCAGACTTACTTGCTATTTCAATCAAAAAATTAAAGAGCAGTTCAATAAGGAAATATTTTCTAATTTTGGCTTTTAATTATACGTTGACAAAAGATATTGCCTAAACTGGAAAGCCATGTATATTCATGATAACTATGGAAAGAACTTGAGATGTTTATAAAAACGAATGTCCCATGTTACATTTTCTCAATTCAAAATATAAGTTCTCACTAGTAAATACCGGGTATTTGTAAGTCCAGTCAGACATAGAAACCTAAAGTCGCAAAATTAGATTTATTAATTAAATTATATTTTTAAAAACTACTTAACACCATAATTACTGAAACCCAACTCAAATTACTTCACTTAATTGGGGAAGATAAAATATTTTGGAAAAACATCAAATTAACTAGAACGTTCTTATTTCATTTACTAATTAAGGTACTTTCTATCCAATTATACAATTTTTATTCTTGTAAAATGATGCAATTGGTAAACCCTAATTGGATGAAATAAATTATCTGATTTCTTGTTAATATGAAGATTATGTATATCTCACCACCAACAAATTTTAACACAAAATATTAAATTGTCTACATGTAGGCTTGATGCCTAAAAAGTAATACTATTAATGTCATTGAATCAGTCAACATAGCGCAATGAGAACTTGAAGAAAATGTATCAAACTACAAGTTATTGGGAGAAGTGTTTGCAATTTTAAATAAATTTAAAAATCAATATCAAACCAATTATTGCATAAACTTATCCTTTAAAACTATAATTGCTTTTGCATAAATGTCGTCATCTAAATTTATTATTACTTTTATAAATTCTTTATTTTAGCTAAAAATTTATTACTGCTATGTAACACTATGTATTGAATACTAATGAGTAAATTGGAGATGGGTTGTTGTCGTACCATAATTGAATTTTTAAAGAAGAAAGTTTGATTGCTTGTTATTTAAAATGCTCCAAATTAACAGAATTTCATTTGTAAGGTCAGCCAAATTAAATCAACAAAGTTTGTGTATAAGAGATAATTTGAAGAAAATAATTAAGTGACTATGAGTAAAATTATCGAATCATACCGATGATAAAAATTTAAATATCAAGCTGATTAAGCTCAAAATATAAAACATGAAAAAGTGTCCAATATAAATTTGTAAAATAATGAATTTTATCAGGTTTATCTCTATAATCTAGCCATGTATTAACTAAAAACTGTAATTTCAGTAACTTCATTACCGTTCCAGTAGTGTTTTGCGGGCATGCCCGTACTAGTCGGGCAGAAGGGAGGGCGGGCATCAAGCGCTCACATAACCGAACATATGTTATGCCCACTCAAATACAGTCTGGTATAATCGTAAGATAATATGTTGTAATGATGTCAGTTTTTTCTGCTTTTAGTTAGACAAAAATATGCTTTTTACCGCAAAAATATTTAAATTTTGTTGTAAATTTGCTTTAATAAAATGACAGAAATGCAAAACACTAATCTCTATTCGTGATCTTTGATAAAATTGATAAATTTTATAGGAGTCGTAAAAAGTCTCTCAGCCCTAAAAAACAAAATTTTATAGTACTTTTGTGAATTTTGATTTAATTTTGTAGTATCTTACGTTTTTCTCAATAGATGGCGGGCGGACCGGGCCTTTAGTTCCTGCCCGGTGAATTCCAACGGGCGGGCACCGGGCATTGGAAAATAAACGGGCACAGGGTGGGCACGGATATTTGCTTGCAGCGAATAAAAGTTTTTCGACTTATATTTCATACATTGAGATAACTGTTTCATAAATTAAATAATTGCATTTTTGTATAGTTTTAATTGATAAAATAGTACAAAACAGGAGAAATATCTATAAGAATATCAATAAAAATATTTTGTGTTTAAGAATAACATTAATCGATTTATAGAGAGAAATATGAATACGTTTAAAAGGAAAAGAGTCCATTTATTTAAAAATGTATATTTTTATACCGAACATTTTGAAGGTTAAATCTTTGAAGGACGACTACTATTAGGCGCTACACTAAAAAAAGCAAGTGAGAAAATAAAGATACCGGTAATTGTTTTAAATATTAACCAAATTTAGTTTATTAACGGTACACTTTGCTAAATCAATTTATATTTAAACTTTTAATAATCTAATCCACTATAATATCTTCACAACAAAACATACATAAAAAAGAAAGCATCATTAAGTATGTAAGCGATTATTATATAAATAAAGTTTATCATTTGCGAATCTAAGGAAATAAGATATTTCAGAGGCATACACTTGTTGAAAAATTCTGGGTTTTCCAAATTCTAACGATAGTAAATTAGTCTGTTTCGATATTTTTTCATAGCTCTTTGTTTGACAACTTTTAATGAAAATAGCGTTTTATTTATTGATATAATTATAGCAATCAAGGGTGGACATGGGCACTGATTTCTTACCCACCCAAACTGCATTTATAATACTACAGTTTTGATATACGCCTTCCCATTAGCTAAAAAGTGAGGCTTAGCTTTTTAAGGCTTTTAAAAGCATTCTTTTCCACTGGACAAATTGTCTAAAGAATTAAAAATGTTGTAATACATTTGAGCCCATTTTTTTTAAAGAACAACTATTATTTAAAAGTTTGCTGTAAAAATACTATTTACTTTGTACACTACTTGTCAATATTTTGTGATGATAAACAGTAATGATTATGTCTTGAAAAATTCGCCCAATTAAATGCCAATTATTTCATTAAAACTAACCTGTTGTAATATTTTTTAGAGGGATTATATATTATTAAATTTTTCTAGCACTTAGTTTGTAAACCTAAGGGTTTTTTGAGTTATTAATAAACGAACGCTGTAGTTGGCGGCGTCATAATTTTAGGAGCATTTGAAAAAAAGATCTGCTTGCTTTTTCATTAGCGTGTATTTTCACTGCATATTTATCATGAAAATTGTTTTCACTACAAAACTTCATTAAAATTTGTCGAATAATAAGCCAACATTGTGAATGCTTCATTTTTTCACCGAAAATTCTTTGAAGATGGGAAGGCTATTACGGTTTTACAATATTTAGGAGATTTAAGATTTACCATCCTGAGATGTGATGCTTCCGTTAAATATCAAACCTAACTTCAATTTCAAAAATAATTGAAACGCAAACTTGGAGAATTTATAATGAATATAATTTTCATCTTTCTATATCATTCACAAACTCTTACTAACGAAATTGTTTAGATATGCTATTTTGGGAATGTCCTGGCCTCTAGTTGATATATTAGATGTTATTTTTAAATTCATCCCAGTTTTGCAACATCTTGACAATATTTAGGATGTCCTTGATGTAAATATCAACTGCAATACTACTGCAATTAGCCCTAAACTGCCTATAGTTACCTTAAATCCACAAACAATTTTCTCCAAGCCTATTAGCAAATTTGATAATTATGGGATTTGGATTTGGACACATGTATTGTTAAGTGTACTTCCCTGTTATAGTGAAAATTTGTAATACAAATTATTCCTCAATTTGAAGTTTAGGAATGAATATCTGATTTTTACACAAGACTTCAGATTGTGCCCATATGTAATGTTCAGGTAATTAAGTTGTAGCAACAACTGATTTGTTTTCTGTTAATATACTACCCAAATCCTGTGCAAGAGCGTTGTGTGCAAATTCAGATGTCGTCATGTTGGATTGTGAAATATGGATGACAATGAAAGAAGAGACAATTCTCTATCTTGTGGAGTTTTCATATTTTAGATATCTTTATTATTTTTGTTGTTTCAGGCCATCCTATGTAATATAAAACAACGCACTGTTACCACACAATACTGAGTTAAATACATGTTTGCCATCTAATAAAGCTAAAATGATATCAAAGAGATGGGTGCTATTAAACCTAATTCTGATCCTGTTTTGTTCTGGACCTGATTTGCAGTCACTCAAATCTGACCTGACCTGATTAATCCTGAAAGAGCTTAACCAAAAATCCTGACCTGACTTACCACTACGGCACATCCGCTTCCAACGTCATTTTGTTTTAATAATAGGTAATTTTCTAATAGCATTTATTTATAAAAAGATTCCCTAAATATAAGTGCCTAACAAATTATTCTTGTCACTATGTACAATATGTGAAATTTATATATGTCGCCATGTGTCAGCTAGATTTTTTTGTAGTTAAAAAATATAATGATAATATGATTACCACGCCCACAGTCGTGGCAAGCGATGTACGGACTACTATTACAAGCAGAGTCTTAGAAACAAGATAAATTTTATTCAAAATGGCAGTCTAAGTATATCTATAGCTCTATAATTATTCAACAATGTAGTGAATTATTCAGGCGGAAGTTGCCAAACTTTCATGAGAATGCATGGAATATATGGGAGAATAAAATGCAAATTGCCCCAAAATCTAACAAACATTTCCTTTGATGAAATTTGCCAAGAGTCTCGAAATTTGAAAAATAAATTTTTAATACAAACTGCATACCAGGCCTTCTTAGAAGTGAAATCATACCTACATTTTCAGCCTAAGTGAATTAATAGCCATGTGAATCTCGATCTCCTTAAAAAATAAAGTTTGCATGTTGACTACTCCTATGTCATCAGTTCTGCCAATCGAAAGTCAATCGAAAGTGCGCAGTTCAATTTGTTTACGTTTTTTATAACAGCTTAGATGTATGGACCAAGCCAATTAATAGTTTAATAATCCTCGAGACCTAACATCACTAAAATCACAATTTTCGGAGTCTATCATAAGCTGTTGCCGATTTTTGCACACGCGAATAAAAATTTAGCCACAATTATAATAAATCAGCCTATATTTATATTAATAACCATATATAGGGTTGTCAGATAAGTTTTTTCCCATACAAAATCCTTTATATCTTTTGAAATATAGGACCATTCACACTGAAATTTGAAATAGCAACAGACTAAACATAGATGCAGATTTTGTTATAGCAGCTTTTTGAATGCTTTTAATTCTAAATATCTATGCAGTTTTGAATTTTTTTTAATGAAATAGCAATTACTCGCAGATAGAGCATTTGAAATCAAGATGGAGCTTGAACGTAATGACATCCGAAAACTGATTTTCTACTGTTGGAAGCGAGGTTTGAGCTCCAGAGATGCTGCAAAAGAAATGTGTTCAGCCTTAGGTGACAATATTGTCTCGGAAAGAACATGTCGAACATGAGGATTTATGTGCTTGGTTCTCTTCAAAGCCGCGAGATTTTTTCAGAAAAGCGTTTGATACCCTGCCCAAAAGGTGGCAAAAGATTGTGAGCGCCAATGGCGATTATATTGAATGATTTTTTTGCTTTTCTTATCATTGAATTTGTATAATAAATGCAGTATGAATAAGCAATATTGCTTTGTTTGGAAAAAACTTATCTGACAACCCTATAACTAGCTTTAGCTTTAAAATTGAAGCCTAGAATTGAGTAGGAATCATTGAATATTGTGAATTACAAAACATTTCTTTGTTTTGTAGATAATTAGCAAAGTGGCATTTATATTTACAAATGTGATTACATAGTGTAATATAGACATACATGACAATTTGCTTAAGCATTTAAAAATAAGCCAAAATTATATTGGAATAATACTAGACAGTAAGAATGAATATATTTAGCGTTCTTCAAAGGAAGTGTACATGTACATGTACAGAATACTGAAATTAACAAAAATACTAATTGAATTAGAATATGCTCATATTTACATGATATATTGATTAGCGACTTTCGCCACAATTTAAATCTAAAATGTTAATGATTTGAGGAAGGAGGGAGTCACTTAATTAACATTTCCTTTTAATTCGCCTACACCAACTAATTAAGCATCTAAAGTCATTCAATTCTAATAAAACTCACGTTTACATAAATTACGCTTTAAGAATTTAATAACTATTCACCGTTGCTTTTGCAATCAAGTTTAACAAAGATCATGTTTTGGGAAACGATATTAGTTTTAAAAAATGCCGCTAAATCTTGATAATAAATTTACAAGTTCATAAACTTGCAGTAAAAACTCAAATTCGATGCGGGTCAAAAATTTTATAAGCAAACTTGCACTTGGTCCGCATTATGGACCTTTCTCCGCGTTGACTTTTCTCAGAGTATTTTAGGTTAACGTGGAAAAAGTCAGCATCACTTTTCTTCATAAAGAGTCAACCAGGCTTGGGCCTGTACTGTAAGATAGCATGGATAAGCCTCTCTTGGTCTTAACAAGGTTTTCAATATCTCTTATATAGGCCAAGATGTTGAGGCCCGCGCTTAGCCAAAATGTTTACTTTTTCTAAAGCACATTGAGGTTATCGGAACTACACTCAGAAAACCATCTTGCATTGATCCTGACTAGAGAGTGGCATCAGATACCGATTAAGCCTGACCCGATCTCGGGTTTCGGGTCGCGTCGGGTCGGGTTCGAGTGCTAAGTTTAGATTGATTGATATACAATTTTAATTAACACTCGATTTGAGAGCAGATCCAAAACTTTAACTAATATCAGTGAATGTTTACTTTTTCAGAAAATGACAAGCATTAATCATCATTTGGTTGGAGAGAGATCCAAGCAGTTAAACATTGAGAATCAAAATCTGCGGTTCGGGTAGCATCGTGTTCGAATAGTAAAATTTTGGGACAGGTTCGGGTAGTGAAAACTCTAATTGAGTCGGGTTCATGTCTATTCTAATCTCATTTTGTCACTCTCTAATTCTAACCCTCTATCTGTACTCATATCAACCTCACAAAACCAACAAACGTAAAAAGCTTGAAGAAAAAAATTTCGTACCCTCAATTGAAGGAAATTTGACCATTTTATGCCAGTCGGTGTTCAAGATATGGTGAATGACCCCATTTTTCAGTGTACATTCATGTAGGTTAACACAAGAACCTTCGAATGGTATAAGCTGCTGATTTGAAATTGTTTTTAAACCGTTTCTAGTTGCTTAAAAACAATATCCTAAAAAAAATGAGAGTTGACCAAATTTGGCAGGTCAGCGTTCAGCCTGTGTATGAGATCTGGTCGGTTTGATTGCAGATTCAATTAGATAAAGACTAGAAGTCCAATGTTTTACTTCTCTAACGATATAGTAATGGGTTTTTCTAAGATTTATTATATTTTAAATTATGTATGTCTAATAATTTAGCTTCTAAATACTCAACTAATTCGTAAAAACTTTTTTTCACTATTTGATGAAATATTTGAAAATTATAAGTTTCTGTTCAAATGCAATAGTTTTTTAAAACCCATACACATACTGTTTAAATTAACTAACTGCATAAATCAACGTAAAATCAGTCTAACCATTATTATGGAAAATCAATTACCCGCAGTTTTCCAAAATACCAGATTTTGAAACAATTTGCCTGTTCATTGTTAATTGAAAACAATAAAATCAGACGTTCTGGTACTTAATATTAAGTGAGAATTTTTAAAGCTTTTTGTAAAACTCTGATTTTCCTCCGGCACGTTTCAATGGGTTGGAATGAGCTACGTGTATAAGAGAATGGATTTCCGATTAATGAACAGATGGGAATGGTGAGAAATTTTTTTAAAGTAGTACAAATTTTCAATATTTTGCTGAAGATGTTCACTAATAGTTTGTTTCCATATCTCAGGATTTTGCAATTTCATAATAGGCTCGGAGAAACCTGCTTGAATATTTAAAAAACAAATTTGTTATCTATAATATACATGGGAGTTTAAGATTAAATAAGTGTCAATTTACAAATATTTGCAAACAAAGATATTCATTTGGCAAAATAAATCTGTTTACATTAATTTAGTAGAATTTTACTTCTAATATTATTTAATGGGTACATTAAGAGTTGAAAAGATATTATGACCATAGAATTAAGGAAACTACTTCAGCCAAATACATTAAAATATAATAACATTGCATTAATAAGAAAGTTTAAAACCACTTGTTTCAAGGTCTATTAATGACTTAAAAGCAATTAATCGATTAATGATCTAATTGCTTAGCACTAACTTTGAGTTGCAAAACTATTAATTATAATTTTTAATACTTGCCAATGGCGATAGTTAAAAACTATGCCTCGATTCTAGTAACGCCTGGTATACGTGTTCACATTCTATTAGCCATTTTTTACTAAACGGGATTGGCTGAGAAATGTATTAATTTTAGAGAATTTTAAAAGAGTTAAATGCACAAAAATAATTACTTTATTCACGATGCCTAATTCTGTATTCTCGTCCCGAAAGAAGCCGCTTTGCAAGACAGGTACGTTTTTAATAATTCCAATATTTCTGTAATACTTCCCCTCGCTTTTGTCACAAATAATTGTTCTTTATTTTTACAATGTCATTTGTTTTAGTCAACTGATTCTCTCATTTATTTCCTGATAATTAAAGATTATGTATCTCTAAATTCTAGCTAATTGGACTTTACATTTTACTCTAAATTTCATTCAAACCATGATAAAAACACGTACGTTTAATTCGTATATCGTCGAAGCACTATATGAGAATCTAAATAAATCGTTTACAAGTTATTTTTTCAAACGTTTCCCCTATTCTCAAAATATCTAATTAAACTAATTAGATTTACGAATTAAAAACTTTGTAATTTTAAGTAATATATATTATTATGCAAAACATACTATAACACAAATGCAAAAAATTATTATACTTATATTTGGTAAAAGCTTATATTTATAATTGAATGTAAACATTTATTATTAATTAGAAGAATATATATATATATATATATATA
>CABFPE010000589.1:32041-44242 GCA_900660155.1 Hofstenia miamia
TATATATATATATATATATATATATATAATCAAATTTTGAAATTTTGTTTGTTAGCAACAAAAACAAATTCTTTGTTGAGAATTCAAATTTTGATTAAATTTTTATCAAGATAGTTGAAATCCTATATCTTTGTTAGGAGACCACTTATGCATGATATGAAAGTACATCATACATTCGAACTTTGGTTTGTTTCTACATGTTCGTTAATTTTTTAATACATGTACAAAAAAGTTTATGAAATATTAAACTTGTACAAATATCACGCATTACAATAATATGTATAACATATATAGGGTCTTATATATATAGGGTTAGGCAGAAATGTAAAATTTGTTTTTAATTAGGGAAGATGAATGAATATTCTTTAACTACTCATTTCCGAGCCAAACCGTACTTAGTGGGTAGTACTCGTCTCTAAAAAATGATAGCTAGACCTAAGAGTAATGTTTGATGGATGGATATTCTATAGAGGTTTCGTATACCATATTTAATGATAATAATGATTTTTTAAATGATTTTGCATGTTAGTAAATTATATTCTTGGAATCATTAGTTTTTTGCCCTAATTCTTCATTTTGCATGTGAAAAATATTTAGGGATATTTCTAGTACATAGCTTAAATGGCTAAAATGGTAATTTTAAAAGACATGCAAAATTAATGTTAACGGTTTATAAAATGCGAATTTTTATCTAGAACCTATTACTAGAACCCAATCCAGGTTACTGTTCAATATATCAATTAATTGTCGGCTAAGCTACACAATCAAAAGCACTTGCAGACATTAAGAAATTCAATACTAATTAACTACCTTTACAAGTTCTTCAATTAAAATTAATAAAATTAAACGAAATTTATTGCAGCGTTAATTAATTTTTTGCTGAATTGATTAATATACATTTGTGGTTGTTTAGCGGTTTGAAAAGGACACAAAATTGCGTACAGACATCTATCCTTATTTATGTGTGTTTTGTTTCTTGCCCCGTGATTATTACAGAACTATTGGATGTTTCCATGGATTTTTGAGACTCCTAAAATGTAGACAAAAATCTTGAAATGATGAAGAATTCTGATTGAATGACTTTGAGCGTCGTAATGTAATATAATCATGCCACATTTTAGTACAAAATGATTAATTTTAATGTACCTCATAATTGGTTTTAATGTCTAGCATACACATAGAATTAATTTGTGAAAATCTAGTATGCATAAACTGATATTGAAAGGCATGTATTGTTGTGAAATTTAGATCAAGCATGGATTTCTATATGACTGCCCAAACGCGGACTGCAATTTTGAAATTGACAGTAGCAATAAGTCACATGCATACTTACTTTCCAAACGATTAAAAAGGTGTGTGGATCTTCTGAAAAAATTATTATTAGTTTTGGTATTATTAATTTTTAAGATATTGAAAAAAATCTTTGTCTTTGTTCTCAGATCTCTTTTATTGTTCCTTCGTATGTATTTGTCTATGTTTATACTATATTTTCCTTGGATAATGTCAATTAATAGGAGGATATCATTTAATTGCAGTTGCAGTGTGATTGGAAGATTTTCCAAAGTTTTTAGTCGTGATACATAATCCTGATCCCCACTAGAAATCCATTTAGAGCAATTTTTTTGGACTCTTTCCAATTTACGTGCGTTAGAAAGATTGCAGTGCCAGAAAGATGATCCATAAAGTAATTTTGAACGGATAATAGAGAGGTACAATTGTTTTTTCGTGTAATATAAAATGTGATATGGTAATACTTCACTTTATAAAACGTTATCAAAGCTTGTCTAATAATGTTAGAGATGTGGTTATGCCAAGTAAGATTACTACAGATGTGAATTCCAAGATCTCTTACTGATTAATTTTGAATCATATCCAATTCTATACTTTGTAATGCATCTTCAAATGCTTCCATTTTGCCGAAACTGATTAACTGCATTTTGTTTTTATTAAAGGACATTTTGTTATGAAGACATCAATTATTTAATATTCTTGCATCATGCTGTACTGTCTTAGGATCAATCGAAAGAATTTTTAAGTCATCGGCAAAAAAATAAACATTACTATAAAGCCCTATTGAGGGAAGATCGTTAATCATGATGAGAAAGATGAGAGCCCCCAAGCAGCTACCTTGTGGTATTCCACTAGAGATAATTATTTCGTCTGATAAAAATCCATTGAACGAATGAAACAGCTTTAGTAGGTTACCACCGATTCCAAAGTTTTTCAACTTGTTTAGTACTATTCTATGGGAGACTCTATCAAACGCCTTAATGAAGTCGTAAGATAGACATACGCAAGGAATGTTCTGTTCGTTATTATCATAAAGCTCGCGGCAAAAATTAGTATTGGATAACAGATGACGATTTCTTCAAGAATCCAAATTGAGAGCTAGAAATGTAGCCTAGATATATGCGGGTATAATTTATCGTAAGTAACTCGTTCAAAAATTAGAGAGGTTTTTGATAAAATACTCATTGGCCTATAGTTACAGACGTTCTGATTCTTTCCTTTTTTGAACATGAGGATAATTTTAGCTTTTTCCATACTTTAGGATAAATTCCAGATATTAAGATATATCTAAATAGGTTCAGTAAGTGAGGCAACATTTCGTTTTTTATACATATGAATGAATGAGGAAGGAGCATTATCCAGTCCGCTGCATGTCTTGGAGCTTTTATTTATAGCTTTTTCAATGTTTCTCATTGACATTTCTAATCTGTTAATACTTGTATCATTGTATGTGATATTAAATTCATCATCAGTTTGATACACAGAAGCAAAGAATTTGTTGAATAGTTTGGCAGCATCTAGATCTGTGCTAGCCATGTTGTCCTCCAGGTAAACAGGTAAATGAAGTTTGGTCTGAGGGTTGATTAGCCGGAAGCATTTATTAACACATATATATATATATATATATATATTTAGGAATGTCCAAACCAATTTTTTTAAATCCTATTGTATTGAGAAATTCAAAATTTCTTAATTTGAGTTGTTTTTTTGAACAAATATAATAAGTTACACACTCAGTCAGTCGATAGTTTGTTTCTTCAAAGAGTATGAATATCAGGATGACTACTATTACGGCACTTGAAAGAAGTTTTTTCATTATATATATTTCGTTGTTTAGTGAAATACTTATGCCTGATATTTTAAATAATGACAAATAATAATAATAATAATAATAATAATAATAATAATAATAATAATAATAATAATAATCTTACCATCTAAGCAAAATGGTTTCCGCGTTAAGCATAGTACAGATGATGCAATTATTTCAATTACTAAAAAAAATGTCTTAGAATAAATCCAGTTGCATAGTAGTGTTTTGCGGGCATGCCCGGGGCCGCCGGGCAGAAGGGAGGGCATATGTTGCGCCCTCTTAAATAAAGTCTGGTATAATCATAAGATTATATGCTGTAATGACGTAAGTTTTTTGCTTTTAAAATAAATAAATAATTTACCGCGAAATTTATGCTTTTAACGCAAAAATGTAGAAATTTTGTTGTACATTTGCTGTAATAAAATGACAGAAATGGAGAAAGCCATATCGGAAGTTAATAATGTGCAAACACGAGCAAAACCAACAAATGGTCATTAGAGAAATGGTATAAAGGCAAAATCTTTGGAAATCTATGCGAATCCTAACATAATAAAAAATGAAATATGGAAGAAATTCGGTTTACCTAGATATCCGAATGGAGAAAACATACCTGGTTTTGCTTCCTGTTTTTCGTGTCTCCTTATTTATCACTATAAACTAGGTGACGGTACAAAATCGCTACATCATCATGCATGTAGTCAATCCAAGTCTATGACCGCAGTAGTAGGAGAATGCCCAACTTAATCAAAAACAGACCAACGGATATGCGAAAATTTATGTTTTCTTAAGTGCGAACGTACCTTCAGCGTGATGGATGAAACACTAACAAAAAAGAGGAACAGGATCAAAAAATTATATTACACATTTGTTAATCTACTTATGACACATAATTTGTATTTTCATCAATTGTTTCAAATGATTAGAAGCGAGCCTTAAAAAGCATATGGGTGCAGGACGAGCACGGGCATAGTTAAATCTACAAATGCAAAACACTAATCTCTATGCATGATCTTTGATAGAAATAATTAATTTTATAGGAGCCGTAAGAAGTTTCTCACTAAAAGACAAAATTATATAGTACTTTTGTGCAATTTAATTAAATTTCGTAGTATTTTACATTTTTCTCAATAGATGGCAGGCGGATCTGGCCCGTTCCTGCCCGGTGAATTCTAACAGGCGGGCGGGGACCGGGCATTGGAAGATAAACGGGCGCGGGGCAGGCACTGGCAGCTTTAAATCTAAATATACAAAAACTATTGTATCGTTGTTCTAGATATTAAGCAAAGTTTTTAATTTAATGAATTTTAAAATTTTGCTATTAAACTTCAAAATTACAGATTTCAAAAATTCAATTAAATTACTTATGAGTTTTCAGAAAATAGAAAACAGCGTGTAATAATGAATGATATGAAATCTGATTATATTACAACCAATCGAGGGGGCCAGTTCTAGGGCCTTTTTTATTTACAATATAGGTAAATGACATTTTTAAACATGTGAGTTAATAGCGAAATATATCAATTTGCTGACGGATACTCGCCTCATAGATATACGATAATGATACATTTCGGGCCACAAAAAATTTGCTGGGTGATATTAAACATTTTTCTAGGTATTTCTCATCATATCAATTAAAAATTAATATCGAACAACGCAAATCATTATATTTCCCCTATTCGGTTAGAAAAATAACAACATCGAAATAATTGTTAACAGTGATCCAATAAAACAAAGTGATCATATTTACATAGGTTTTGCGATTAACAAAGATTTAAAATTTGATAATTTTCTTTTAAGAAAGTTACAACAGTTACCTATGGCGTTATAGGCTTATACCACCTCAGAAATTTAGGGCCAGATTTTGTTTATCAATATTACATTATTTTTCTTTTACATTTATTAATTTTAATACAAAAAGCCGCTACTTATCTTCAAAAACTTTTAATTGGTCACTAAAAATATTAAACTGCTATTTTATTTATACATTAATATGGCCGTGAATCAGGTTTTCTCTTACTAATTACTAAAAAGTAAATCCACAATCATATAAATTTGTAAGCAGCAGTATTCTCTAGTCTAGTTTTAGTCGAGCAGCCTCTAATATTTGGAGAATGAGATTATAGTCTAAAAATTTCAAAAATTTAGAAAATGTAAAATTGCACTTTTATATCGACAAAACACAATCAGAAGAACAAACATACTAAACACATTTACTGATTTTTAAACTAAACTCATCTAATGCATAGACACACACCCACACAAAGTTATTATATTATATATTATATATTTAGTTTGTAGTTTAATTCTATCTTTTGCAAATATATTGCTGTTACTGTTACTATTATCATTATTATTATTATTATTATTATTATTATTATTATTATTATTATTATTATAACTTAGAAATTTTTTACAAACATATTAATAGTCCATCAATGTCTATGAGCTTCTTAAGGGAAGTAATTACTTATAATTTACGCTCTAAAATCTGCATAAATAATGAGAAAATAAAATGTAGTAAATTTAATACTTCTTTTGATGTGAGGAATTTATGGAACACTCTTTCAAAAAATTATTAAAAGAGAAACTACCTGCCCATCAGTTTCATGGCAAAATTGGGTAAATTGAAACACTTTTGTAAACAATATATTTGCTTTGTGTTGTTTAGTTTTATTTTAATTTGTAGCGTATTTTCGAAATATAGCTTGTTCCAATTATTAACATGATTTATATACTACATTCTAGTGGACAGTATTGTCACAAGAAAATGCTGCTGAGATTTGTGTGGTAAATTGTGGGTAATTTCTGTAGGTAGAATCTGTTCTATAATGTGCTTTTTGTTGGATTGGAAGAAGTTAGCCTGGTATATATTGCAAGCATCAATTTTTCCATTATTTGACGATGCTAACTAGCACAATAACTTTTTAAAATTTATAAACAAGAAATATCATCTCCCTGGGATTAATTATTATTGTCTTTAATTAAGAGGTAAAATTGATTTTCGAGCCTCCCTTCTAAAGGAATCGATCATAGAAATTCGTTGTGTGAGTACATTTGTATAAATTCGGCATTTTAAAATTTGTAGGAGTTTAAGCTCATTGTGCCGTTAATAGTTCTGTTTTAAATGCACATCTTTAAGTCTAAAATGTCAACTGATATTCCATTAAAAAGTGGAAAACAATTAAAATTTGGAGTGGCCTTTTCTGAATCTATTTTAAATAACTGCAAAGAAACGAAGTATTTTTGCTTATTCTGAGCTTAGTATTCGAAAATATTATTTGTGCAAATATAAGTTAAAATATGGGGAAAACAATGTCTGTTTGCATACATAACAATACAAGCCGATTTGAAATGCTCCTTGTCCTAACACTGAGAAGCCGTACATTATCCCAATTTCTCAGATTGAAAATCGTGGGTTGATTATATTTGTCAATAAAATTTTTCGGAGTTTTTATCACCATAAATTTTGAAAGTGACGTCTACTTTAAAATTTTTTCATTGACACGCGTTTCTTTTATAATGGGAATATATTAAATCTAACTCTAAATATGGCTTCGGAATGTCAGTTTTAATTACCTAAGTGTCAATTTTTATATCGCACATTAGCTGGTTAAATTAAAAAATCACAGTCGAAATTTTGTGTGACATATATTTTGAAGTTTCATTTTCTTTTACAGCGCTTTTGGGCAAATAATTTTGTGCATTAACTTTGAATGCAAATAACTTAATTTGAATAACAATTAAGAGTTGATTCAACAGAATAAGGTTTTTCAAGTAAAGAAGCAAACAGGTCAAGCAGATGTTAAGAAAGAAAAAAATAAGGGAAGTGTGCCAAACGCGAAGATTTCTGATGAATTACGTAAATTGAGAAAAACCACTTCAACTAGTTTATTAATACTTTAAATCGCAGGAAGTCGCTCCAATTCAAACAATATTCGGTGTATTTAGGAAACTTCTAAAATACATTCACCTATAAACTCCTTAGGAAATATTTCATTCTAAACAATTTAAGCAAGAGAAGACCTGAGGCTTCAATTTTTTTCTAAGTAAACTATGAACTCTATAACTATATCTGTTTATATAACTCCAACCTTTAAGATACTTACTTCTAATTTTGTTTGTCTATTATTAGGTGATGATCTGATGTAATAAACAAACAGTTACTCAATAGGCTTATTCAATATGTTTTCATAAAAATATCGTTGCTTTGCGTTGTCATTTGTGTGGGTGTGAGTACCATCTTCTTCTGGTTGAAATGTGTTTTCATTTGGAATTGAACTACAAATTATTTCACAGGTGACGAGGTACCTGAAAATTATTGATATCATTAAATAAAATTTCTATAGTTAATTGTTAGAAGACTTTGTAGCTATAAATCATAAAAGTTTTGCAATGTTATTGCATAGGCTATTCTCAAACTGAAAACGAGACCCTGTACGAATTTTGCCATTTGCAAGTGAAATTGATTAATTGGAATACTAGCTATCTATAATTAATAGAAAGGAGATTTTGTTGTTTGTAAACAATGCTTGATTAACAATATAATTCAACGCACCATGTTTTTTTCTTGTATAGGGATTCGTGTGTAGAAAGAAAAATTCGTTTTTTTTTTAATTGGAACAAACTCCTATTCTGACTACATTATATTTTAATAAAATGAGATTTTTCGAAATGCACTTCGTGTAAAACATCTAGAAAATTCAATATTAAGCTGAAAACTAGTTTATAATTAAAAGTTAAAGCACACATTGAATCGTCAAAATAAAAAATCTCCAAAAAAATAGTGAAATTGAAAAACATTTAAATTAGCAACTACATCTATAGATTGGATTAATGATTAATTCGCTTAAGCTGCAAATTGAGCTAGACTTCTGCAAATCTACAAATTTGCTACAAATCCGAATGCGAATCTTACAGTATTAAGTCACTTACATATACTTGAAATTCAAAATTCAAATTTATTGAATTTTTTTCGTCCAAATTTTTAACTTCGGAATTTTCAAATTTTGACGGAGATAATGACGTTCTGTTGACGTATTGCTTGCAGGTACGCCCAGTACGTAAACAAAGAAATGTAGGTAAGCAGGATTCGTAAAAATTTAATCTCAATACAATCCTATGATGTGCGGGATCTTAGTATGAACGCTTAACATGGCACAATAGATTTGAAAATATTGAGTCAATTTCAATAAGGCTGACATAAAATAGATATCTTACTAAACAATTAACAATATCGGTTCTAGAATATTTTAAATATGTTTTCAAAAATTGAATGAACATTAATGCAATTTGAAATTTTGCTTTGATGGAATCTACTTTATGTAATGTAATCCATATTAAGATAGCCATCAATCTGTTTCAAAAAATCGTGAAATGTATTAATTAAATGGAAAAACCTACTCATAAATCAATTGAATTCAGTATTCAGTGAAATATAACTCAATATAAGTTTTAAATGAAACATCATTTTATCTTAAAAATGTGATTTATTTGCAAACGAGGATGGCTGCAAAAAACAGCTGCTCCAGAACTAACACTATGTTAGAATATAGAAGCATTTGCTAATTTTTCCCCCCATTCTGTAAAAAAATATTATGTGTAAAAATTCTGAAAAATTTTCAGAAATGCAAACATATACTTTCCACTTTTAAATATTATTTTTTGAGATATACCTGAATTGTGTTTAAAATATTAAAATTAATTTGCAAAAAATTTTTATTGCAAACAAGTAAGCCAAACTGAACTCCAATGTACAACGTCTGGAAATTATATATATATATATATACCTTTAGTGTGGGTTCATTTGAGCCCTTCTACCAAAATGTTTGTTCAAAGTAAGTATGTATTTAATATATTAAGCAAGTTAATATTTAGCAGTTCTTTCGACAACTAACAATTAATCATGTGTTACTTGACGGGTTGTGTTGCCAAGAATTCTTACATAATAATTAATCGCCTTTTAACTATGTAGAATGACGTAGTCTATGACATTTTTTCAGAACGTCATCAAAATAATTATGCAAGGAATTCGTAAAGTTGAATTAAATTTTATACTGAAGAGAACGCATAAACTTCTATTATTTTAGAAGTTTTGTTTATCTTTCATTTCTACCAACTGGTTTGATAGTAAAGATTTTGAAACTTAGTATTGAAAGAGACAAAAATATTAAATTTCATTTTTATTGGTAATATTTTGGAGGTTTTTAGTGTCATAATTAACCTTATAAATTACATTTGTTGCATCAGAGCAACACTTAAGTGTTAAAATATTTTCTATTTTAAAAGAGATAATTTCTCTTGAAATATGAACAAATGTAGATTACGTAAAGCCAAAATCTCTTGATTGCACAAATACTAGAGGTGATTACAAATTTGAAATTAAAAGCTTACTGAACAAAGGTCAATGATCTATATGTAAAATAGAATTTATTCACAGATGGGGCCTTTCATAATTGGAATTTAATTAGATGTTAGACGTGTATTAATGAAACATTTATTTAGTAATATGAATAAAGGAATTCATAAATGAATCAAAACAAATGTTTTATTAAGTTACAATCTGCTTCAAAAGAAGTTTCCAGATACATACTAAAATGAGCAATCACTCTGACAATGTTATCCAAAGTGAATCGTTGGCATTTCATCCTTTTCTAATTCTTGATTATAAGAATGTAAGGAATTGGTTTATTAACGTGACAAGCACTTCATTGCATTCCAATCCTCAGCAAAACAGTATTTCAGTGGATTTAGACCTTTGTAGCTAGCTCTTTGGAAGACCCCGTGCAATATCATGATCTGTACCAAAGAATTTTATCTTTTCAGTTATTGATTGAAACTGATTAATCTGGAGCTATTCATCCCTGGGTAGTTTGATACTTACTAGGGTCTGGCGGTTTCGATATTTTTTATGTCGGTTCCGTTCAGTTTTTTAAAAAAAAACCGCGGTTTCGGTTTTTATTAATTTAGCAGACGAGACATATCCATCAACCGCAGATATACTCAACTTATTTTCCTAGTTTTACTAATATTATTTCCAGTACGCTAGTATACATATTTTATACGATAGCAAGCTATTTCTAGTTTTATTTTGAATCGTTCGGAGAGGCATTTGCACCAGATTTGGAGAAGGAGCGGGCTTAGAGCCTAATTTTCGGTCATTGCGTTGGGTCGGACTCAAAATTGCTTTAAAAATCCCGCCGGCAAAAGCCCGAAGCCGTCCAGTTTCAAAAGTGCGTTTTGGTTCGGTTCGTTTTTTTTAAAAAATCGCGGTTTCGGTTCTCGGTTCGGTATACCGCCGAACTCTAGTTCTTGCTTGCGGTATTTGCGTTATTGCAGTAGCACGACTAGTATATAATTTAGGCAATGACTTAGTTTACTTTCACCAAGGATTTCCTCTGGCTGGGCATTCATCAGAAGTTCTACATGCCCGTTTTCCAGCGTTTTCGACCTCTACCTGTAAGCAGGGATATTTCCGAGTTCTTCCAATTTGAATAGTAATGTGGTTATACTAGAAAGTGAAAATTAGTCCTTGTGTGAACTGCATTATTTTTTAATACTCGCATAGTTACAGTGTCACTCTTACCATTTTCTTACCAAAAACCAACCATTTCAGATTGAATATTTAAGTCCATCTCTGAAGCCCAATTAAAATGAAAAATAAAAATAGTAAGTAGAGAATAGTAGTAGTAAATTCTATATATATATATATATATATTTTTAAACGCTATGAAAAATATAGACCGGTTTCGATTCGGAAAATCATCATCAGTAACAAATATGCGGGGGAAATANTTGTATACATAGAAATTCATGTGTTTATTGACATATTTATGCAATCTTAAGTAATCAAGCATGTTCAATATCATGTATATCCCTTTGAAAAATTTGGATGCCATAATCGTTACTTATTATTATTTCATTTCTTCTCACAGCTTCATGCTGACATCCCTCTCAGCTTGGGTCTGCGGAACTCACCAGTTCGCAATCTGAGAGCTTTCCTCAGGACTCTAGCTGTTCCTAACAATGCTGCCGTCTGTGCTACTGCTCCTCCCCACTTTGGTACTCCCAACTCCTCCAAGTATCTCTTATGCTTCTTACTCACTGCTCCTAGTGTCCTACAACTACCGGGACTACTTCAACTTTCTTTAACTTCCACAGCCTTTCTATTTCCTCTGCTAACTCTCTGTACTTGTCTATCTTCTCTTTCTCCTTGCTTTCTACATTCCAGTCCTTTGGTACTGCTATGTCTATCACTGTTCCCAATCTTTTCTCATTGTCTACCACTACTATGTCTGGCCTCCGTGCTTCTATCACCTTGCTCGTCTGTATGTTGAAGTCCCACAGTATCTTAACCTTCTCATTTTATATGATTCTCGGTGGCTTGTGCTCATACTACTTGTCTCCTGCTTCTAACGCGTGCTGCCTGCGCAAGCTCCAGTGAACCATTCATCCCACTTTGTCATGCCTGAACTTATACTCATTCTGCGCCAACTTCTCACACCATGCTATCAGTTGATCTACTGTCTCACACTCTTTTTTACATAGCCTACACTTAGCACTTACTTCCATTCTTCTGTCTATATGCTTCGTCACCCAGTTTGTTCTTATTGCTTGCTCCTGTGCTGCCATTATCAGTGCATCTGTTTGTCCTTTCAGTCCTGCCTTCTTTAACCATTTGTTGCTTTCTTCTGTGTCACACTTTTCTGTGTTTCTCCAGTATTCTCCAAGCATTGCTTTCTGCCTATACCTTGTTGTCTCTCTAATTCCATACTACTCTGGTATGCTGCCTTTCTTCACTTTCAGTTCTTATCTTCCGTAATTCTTTAGTAACCTCCAGTAACAAAATATGTATTAAGGATTATTTCAACAAAAAATAACAAAAGGGAAATTTCTTTGTTGACCTATTAAATAAACCGTTTAAGAGAAAACGTTAATTTTTATTGAAAATCAAAATTAATTAAGCTTTTGTGAAAAAAAATTTCATAAATTCATTTTCGTTTTAGAATATATGTATATTTGAAATTTATGGCATTGCATTTAATTTTAGAATTTTTTAATTTAGTAAAAAGCGCATACATTTACTTTGCTCATATATATAT
>CABFPE010000589.1:45242-68562 GCA_900660155.1 Hofstenia miamia
AAGGTAAGTTGTTGTAATAATATTATACAAAATTTTTCCAAAAATGTTCTCTTAGCACATGCTTCACTTTTTTAGGAGAATTAAATAGATTCATATATGAAAATCGATGAATAAAATTGGCCATACATGAAAGCGTTGAACTTAGAAAGTTAACGTCTTTTGTGAACATCTAAATAGGAAATTATTTGATGATCTTAAACGAGATCTTGAAGGAATATAGAGGACAGGTTGTTTAGAAGATCGATATTGCCATGTTCATTTAAAATCTTGTTTAAGAAAACTAGATCGGTTAATTGTAATTTATAAGAAATAGGTAAAATTTTTAAGATTTTAAGCCTTTCAACATATTGCTTCTCTGAATACATCCAGCGAGTACATCTACGTTGAAATCAATCAAGCTTATCAAGCATAGACAGGTTTGAATACCATACTACAGAAGCATGCATAACCGATGACAATATCATAGAATTATATAATTGCAATTTAATTTTCCAGTGAATATTGAATGGTATCAATCGTTTTAACTTCAATAAGAAATTTGAACACAATTTTATTTTAAAATTAATGTGATTTTTCCAAGATAAATCATTAGAAACGATAAAGCCAAGATCTTTTACTTTCGGTGAAAAACAAATTTGATGATCTAAAAACTGTAAGGTTGTGTCTTTATTAAGATATGAATATTCAATTAGTTGAAATTGCTTAATGTTAAAAGAAAGGGTTTTTGTCAACAGACCAGTCTTGAACAAGTGTAAAATCATCTAAAAGTGAATCATATGATTTCTCTAAGATAAAATCTATGTAAATTTCCCCAAGTGTAATTATTGTTGTAAAATGGTGTTAGTGACTTTTTCCCATTGTCAAAAGTTCATGTAAAGTCATAGATGGTAAGCATCACTTGGCTTGAGGTGGAACTAAAAGCACAGCATTGCTTCATTATGAGCTACAATGCAACAAATGCTTTACATGCTGTGCATAACCAATGTAAAAATTATGTGTGTATTGATCGGCGTTTGATCATTGGATTTTTGATTAACTGCTCATAACATTTACAGTGTGTCAAATTGATTAAATTTTATTGCAAATGTCCAAAGCTATACTTCATATACATGTAAACAAATATAAGGATTGTCACTCAAGTTGAGGGTCTCAAGAATTTGTCTCCTTTGAAAGAAAATGACAATTACAGTATATTTCGTTGAACGATGTAAATGAATAAATTACAAAATTTACATGTGACGCCATCCATCGGGATATTGCGAACTATGCGCTCAGGTTAACTTACATATTGTCCATTAACAGGGAGTTGCCTGAAACTCGCTTATAGTTATTGCTCAAACAAATATACAAATGATAGCTAAGCTTTACACTAAGTTGTCTTCTGCTTAAAAACAAACCATTTTGACCAACTTTCTTCAGATGACTGAGGCATTTGGAAATCATGTTGAAAATAAGCTGAAAGAGAATTTTCCTTTATCTCGTTGTATTTCAGGATTTTGGTTTGTGAGTTATGAACATTGAAATTTTTTAGGCATTTAAAGATTTTAAGAAATCTACTGTGCAGCTTAAAGTTAAATAACATAAACTATTTGTAACGAAATTTTTTATAAACAACTTAAAGATAATTGCTAGAATAAATATTTCTAAAAAATACATTAATGCTATTATTAACTAAGATTTTTCGCATATTTAATTCAATAATAAAAGGTTGAAATGCCCTTGTGAGCTTGTCAGTAAAAATATTAAAAGCTTGTTGACTGCTAGCTTTTTTAACTATAAATAAATGTATATACTTATTACTAAAGAATGTAGCTCAATTTATGAATAAAAAATTTCTATTAAAACATTTGTTCCACATTGGTTGTAAATTCAATAATAAATTTATAGATTGCCAAATGGATTGTTTTCTATTTTTATTTTAACTTGAATTTCGGCTGACATTTTACCGAACTTTGGTCACTTGTTGAATTATCAGTCTTGTCTATTGGAATTGGAATATAGTTGGATTTCAATGGACGTTGGAATTGTATTGAAATTGGTTGGGAACGCTAAATTAGCAACTCATGGATTCCAATTGAAATAATTTTATTAAAATTTTCAAAGTACCGTAGTTGTTTTCATGATTCAAGTTCTTAATAATTGTTCATAGTAATAAAGTTTGTGGTTTGCGGATTTGACTGCGAGTGTCTGAACTTTTACTGCCGCGGCTTCAATGTTCAAGTTACGAGGCTTAGCAGCCGTAAATTTACCCTTGTTTTGACTTGCAAACTGATTTTACAATCAAAAATAATTATTTTTTTGTAGGTGAGTCCAAATGAATTATGAGAAATTTTGTGAATATTTTATGCAATGAAAATTCAAAACCGGCTGCGGGTTTTCACATCAAAGCGTGGTCGGCAACGGTTACAAATGGCAATTAGCAGCCGCTGTGGCTAGTCAAGAACCTGCAGCCGCAAAGATTTAATAATATTTTGATAGAGTTAATGTCTTTAACAATTGTAGGCAGACGATAGGGAAATCCTTAAAAAATGATTTTGCTGTTATATACATGAAATCAAATTATATTTTGTTTCTCTGTAATTTAGGAATTAGGCTCCGTTACACTTTACTAGGGTTCTATTAATCGTCTAGTATATCAAAATAGCATGCCATTATCTATGTGAGTTAATAAGTCAATTTTTTCTATCACATGCACTTAATTCCTCATATCCGGAGTTTATTGTATTGTATGATCCAAAAGTTTCATGTATTCCCAGATTAAATTAGTTCAAATATTGCAATATCAAAAATTATGCATTTTTGTATAAAATAGGTATCTAAGACTTCAATCAAGAATTTGTGCTTGGCCTATAGATAGATGGCTTTATCAATAGAATCGGGATTATCCCATTATCAATGTTGGTATTTTGAAAATTGCGCGAAGGTCTTGTGTAATTCAGAGTCTATGGAATAAATTTCCAACTTTTGTGATTTACTTCACCAATGCAAAAACAGAGTTAATATAATTAAGTAAATCTATACTGAATACTTTATTTGACTGACTTCAGGTATTTTAATTCCACTAAAAATCAAAAACTGTGTGAATTTTACATGAAAAACATCACAAAGCATTGAATTGAATGAAATTTTAGTATTTGATTAGTTATCTTAAATGCATGTTATACACGTGTTAGATTCTAATTGGACGATTTCAGAATTTTGATAATGGATTGTATAGAAAAATTTTTCCAATGGACAAGCATGTGAATTATGCAGTATTTAGTGACTTAACATATAATTGGCCCTGGAATTGTGCTTAATGACGAAATTGAGGCGCAGAACAAACACTTGCAACATAGAATAATCAGCATTCTTAAGTTCATAATTATCTAGATCTTCCAATGGAAATATAATCCGTGGTCTCTTTGATGGCTTGCTTTGGTGTGCTATTTTTGGACACACGGAGGAAATGTCTACAAATGAATACAGAAAGTCCCAAATCACTATTCTTTTGGGTTTCTGCAACTGAACAAGTAAGTATACATCGTTGAAAATTAATAGTTAAAGACGCAAAAGATTGAAAAAAATAGAAAAAATCCAAAAAATAATATTTCGATAAATGCTATTCGAGAACACGAAAATATGTTGAAGTGAGCCTTTCAAAATCCATTTGCAAAATCAAAATACAAATATTACCTTGAATTTTTAGATCACTATTCTACACGGGGTTTTCAATTCAGATTTTCCATTAAATTTCTTCAATATTGTCACAATCGCAAATATAATGTTTCAGCGTCTTCCACATTTTGAATAGAAGTTTCAAATTTTGACTTTATAACATTTCGTAAATAAAGTCTCACTGTGTAACCATCAACCCCAATCCTCACTCAAATGAAAAATTTTTAAGTGCTGCGTCGAATCAAAGGTTGTATTTCTGGGCATCTTCTCATACATTCCCTTTTAACCTATATATTGATCTTTTTATTTACAGAACTTAATCTTGTAAAATAAAAGCAAAGAAAAAGTAATAACGTACAAAATAACATTAAAAATGACTAATAAAAACTGTTAGTTGAATTAAATGCTCTGCATGAGGGACAACGACATATCAAATGATGTGCGCAGCTGTTTCTAAGTTTCTAAAAATTAACAAAATAGTTCCAATATAATTTTTGTAGGGATTTTTAACTAAATTTGATATATCAAAAAGATTTTATTTTTGATGACAAATTAATATAAATTGCCAAGGGAACAATCAGAACAAAATAGTTTGAAAAGATGTATATTTCTTTATGGGAGCATTTTTAAACAGTAAATGCTTTGATGAACGTAGAACTTTAACATCAGGAAAATAGAATGAAATATATAAAGAAAGATTTAAATTGTACATACCAGTGAAGAGTTTGTTAGAAAGACACAAATCCAAGTATTCCAGATATATTGATAAGGGAAGAACATGAAATTTTCAAAGTCTATTTATATAGTTATCATTGTTTACTATCCATTTAAGGATAAGGGAAGAACATGAAATTTTCAAAGTCTATAGTTATCATTGTTTACTATCCATTTAGTACAACGTTTTTGGAAGTTGATATAATTGTAAACAAAGTAATTTTAACATTAATTGTTGCATTATAAGGTATATTTCTTTCAAAGTTAAGAGGAAATGATAACATGAGCTTAGTTTAGCAGCAATGCCTGTAGACCACTTCAAAATTGAAGAGAGGTAAATGCCAAGATCTTTAACTGTATTAATTGTAGGTAGCCAATATCAAATCTTATGGCATCATGCTTAAGAATTATTGAATGTTTGAATTTATGTCGGTTTAAACTCATCTCATTATGAAGAACACAATTTGTTACATTTTTATATTCTATAGCAATATTATCCGTTGAAGTTGCAGGAAGGAATCTTGCAATCATCTGCAAATAAAAAAGGAATTGATACATGGTAGCATGTTGGAGGTCATTTATGAAAACAAGAAACAGCAAAGGCCCTAGAACAGATCATTGTGGGAACTCCAATTGATACTGATAAACATGATAATTTAATCCAATAGATTTGAACATATTGGTAGCGATTATATAAACATGAGTGTAAAAGTCTTAATTGATCACCTCCAAAATTAAATGATGTAAGCCTAAAAATTAATAAGCTATGAGATATTTTATCATCTATTAATTCACGACTTATTTAAATTTATATTGTCCCACCAAAAGAATATTTTCTAAAAAACACGAAAATTATCAAATCAAGCGATCTTCCTGGTTAAACCCCAACCGAAAAAAAACTCGTCAAATGCAAAAATCGGGTTTACAAAACTTACTTACGAAATATAACTGCTGATAACTACCGATTATATAAAATTGCAAAGAACAAATCTAATATTGAAATGAGAGCAGCACAAAATTGGCATATGCAATCCGTATTTAGTAGAATAAATGACCCTAAACATAAGTGTGACTTCATCAACAATGTATTGAACTGAAACCAGAGTCATATGCAACACCTGCATGTTATTGAAAATAGCAATGGTGGAATATTAACTAAACCAAAGGATATTGCTAATCCATTCAATGATCAATTCATTAACCTAGGCAAATACTTGGGACCTTCGGTGTCACTTACACTTGAAAAATCTAACTACAAACTTCCTCAAAAATATTTTTCATTCCGATTTGTGACTCGATATGAAGTCCTTCAAGCAATAAATTAGCTAAAAGTTAATAAATCAAGCGGACCTTCTGAAATACCGGCATTGTGTATTAAAGATTGTGCAAAATTCATTAGTAGTCCTTTATGCCATATCATCAATAACTGCATAAAACTAAATAGCTTTCCATCAATTTTAAAATTAGCTAATGTTACTCCCATATATAAAAGAGATAATCCCCTATTCCAATGATGTAGCGTTTTGAAAAAATATTCGAAAACTAATATTTGACCAAATAAAGCTTATCTCCATCACGAATGAATTCTTTCGAATACTCAATTTGGCTTTCGCAAAGCTCACATCCACCTCTGATGCTTTACTTTTCATTTACTGAAAATTGGAGATCTTATCTCGATAATAACAGTTTTGTCACAATTGCTTCTATCGATTTGTCCAAAGCATTTGATTCCATTGATCACTATATTCTTCTTAAAAAATTAGAATACATTGTTTTCGACTCTAATAGTATAAATTTAGTAAGGTGCTACTTAAGTGATCGTTTTCAAAGAGTTAAGGTAAATGGTATGATTTTCTAACTGGGGTAAAACTTACAAAGGTGTCCCACAAGGTACTATTTTAGGGCCTCTATTTTTCTCCTTTTATGTAAATGATTTAGAAGAAGAAGAAATGTCTATATTTAGAGTTGATTTGTACAACATAAAATACTTCTTACAACTCTAAATAGCGTCAAAAAACTACACAAATACAAAAACAAATATACACGCACATAAATGAATATTTACAAAGGCAATTATAACTAATGGCTTGGACTATGGCGAATTTATATGCGGTCAATTGAATAGTCAGTATTATAAAATTTAAAACCTCGCCATTTGTATTCAAGTCTTTCCTTTGTATAACTATGAAAGTGTTTATTTATTTTGTCTTTGAATACTCTTATTTTATGGATTTGTTTTATAGATTTGGGTATATTATTCCATATATTTATTGGTGTATTGAGAAATGAATTTTTAATTATTTTCTTGTTATATTTAAGAGGTTTAATTTTTAGTATTCTATAATTATGTCTAAACGATATTTTGGAGGATAAAACATTAGATTTGTTATAAGGAACAATATTATTAAATATTTTAAAGAAAGTAGTTAACACATTTTTATAAATATTACACCGTGGATTTAGAAAAGTTTTTTGTTAATTTTTTTATTTTTGCATTCTTGTTATGTAAATGATTAACTGCTATTTTATAGCCCAATTTATTTGTACATTGATTTTATACAAAAGTTGTTGATATATGTCAGTATATAATATGTTTCCATAATTAAAGTGACTTAGTATTAATATGTGAAGTAAAATAATTTTTGCTTTGGTTGGAAGTTGTTGAGATATATTGCTGAGAGCCTTAATTGAAATAGCCATTTTCTTTATAACATTATTTATTTGCTTTCTAAAATTAAGTTGAGAATCAAAAATTATACCTAGATATTTGAAGGAATTAACTTGTTCTATGTACGTATCATTAAATTTCAATTTATATTGAAAAGCGATTGAGTTGTTATCGTTAGATTTAGGACTAATTATACAAAATTGAGTTTTAAATGGGTTTATTCTCAGCCTTAATGATGCAAAATATTGTGCAAGATAAATGCAATTCTCTTCAAGAACTTTTATGGCAATTTCAGGAGATTTATGTGAACAAAATAGCATAGTATCGTCAGCTCATTGTATGACATTACATGTAGTCTGATTGCTCAGATCGTTTTCATACATGTTGAATAGTAGTGGTCCTAAAATTGTTCATTGTGGAACACCATTTTTAATATAAATCCAGTCAGATAAAATTCCATTTAGCTTAACTCTTTGTCTACGATTATGAAGATAACTATCTATTAAGTCTGCACTTTTGTTTGTGAAGCCCATAATTTTTATTTTTTTAATTAAAATTTCTTGGTTTATAGAGTCAAACGCCTTTGATAAATCTAAACATGCAACTGCTGAAATTACTTCTCCAATGTTTTGTAGCTGTTAACAAAGCATTATTGCAAAAGCAATTTTCAGCAAAAAATTTGTGACCAAAAAAAGCGTTCGAATACATGTGTAAAAATTCATTGGCATGTGCTAATTGATGAGTCATAATCCGCAATTAATTCATGAATAATGAGGAGGTGTGGCTAAGAGATGTGAATATTCATACATTACATAGCAAAACTATAAATAATTTTAAAGTGTACGTTTGTAGTATTAGACCATTGAAAGGACTAGTATATTGAAATAATCTTATATTTTTTGTTAATGAATTTGTTATGTACACTGAAAAATAGCAGTACTATTAAATTTCATAAATTCTTATTACCCAGAAATTGTTTTATATTTAACAAAACTTATATTGTATGTATATATACAAAATGTATTTTTTATCCATATATACATATAGCTTTCTTAAACATCTAATAAAATTCTTAACATGAGCGTCTTTACAAATTTTTCCATTTATTTATAAAAATAACTGACTTCACATGAATGAAATAAACCTTTTTTAAAATTGATGTACTAGCTTGAGAGAATTAAAAAAGTAACTTTTCATTATCATTTTGTATTAATGATGGAACTTGTGCCTGTATATAAATTTCATTTATAAAATTTTGCGTTAAATAATTTATAACGTTTATTCATTTATATTATTATAAAAATGTTTCTCTGCAAAGTTCGTCGCTACATTTATAAATAACTTTCATTTATAAGCTTTTTTGTGACAGAAATTTATGTGTTAATTGAAGTTTATTCTATATATTGTGTAATCTTTTCAATAAATAGTAAAGTTCATCTTTCAACTACATAATGTAATTTGTAGAATTTCTTAAAACGGGTATTATTCGCGATATTAAATAAAACACATGTAAACAAAAAAATGAATGTTTCAAAATACAGAAACAAAATCTCAATAAACAATAAATAATAGTAAAATTTAAGTGTATGTACATTTTTCTNATTATTAAATATTTTAAAGAAAGTAGTTAACACATTTTTATAAATATTACACCGTGGATTTAGAAAAGTTTTTTGTTAATTTTTTTATTTTTGCATTCTTGTTATGTAAATGATTAACTGCTATTTTATAGCCCAATTTATTTGTACATTGATTTTATACAAAAGTTGTTGATATATGTCAGTATATAATATGTTTCCATAATTAAAGTGACTTAGTATTAATATGTGAAGTAAAATAATTTTTGCTTTGGTTGGAAGTTGTTGAGATATATTGCTGAGAGCCTTAATTGAAATAGCCATTTTCTTTATAACATTATTTATTTGCTTTCTAAAATTAAGTTGNGATGGAACTTGTGCCTGTATATAAATTTCATTTATAAAATTTTGCGTTAAATAATTTATAACGTTTATTCATTTATATTATTATAAAAATGTTTCTCTGCAAAGTTCGTCGCTACATTTATAAATAACTTTCATTTATAAGCTTTTTTGTGACAGAAATTTATGTGTTAATTGAAGTTTATTCTATATATTGTGTAATCTTTTCAATAAATAGTAAAGTTCATCTTTCAACTACATAATGTAATTTGTAGAATTTCTTAAAACGGGTATTATTCGCGATATTAAATAAAACACATGTAAACAAAAAAATGAATGTTTCAAAATACAGAAACAAAATCTCAATAAACAATAAATAATAGTAAAATTTAAGTGTATGTACATTTTTCTTTCTCGTTTTTGAATGTTTATACTAATATTGTCATAAAATTAGCATTTTGTTCATTACCTATGACGAAAAGATGTCTTCATTTTCACACTTTATGCAGTTTTTACAACGATTCAAGTGGTGAAGGTTGACTTTATTCAACAATGTAAGTCATTTTTTCAATTTAATAAGTTAATATTACAAATTTTGTTTCATGTGATTACGAATTATTATAAAATTTCATAATGTTTCTACACGTTTAATATCTTTTTTAACAAAAATTTGCATTAGAGTTATGGAAATTATATCTTTAAAGGGGAATTATTTCTAATCACTCATCAATCGTGGAGAAGATAAATCCAAAAAGCAAAAAAACTTAGAGCATTAGAAAATTTAAAGTAGATTTCTTCTTTCACCTATTTTTGATTATTAGTGCTTTTTGGAATATTATTTCTAGATCTATACGTTTAGAAGCTTAAAGTGGGAGGGTATAGAAAATCAAAATGTCATGCAAACGAAAATTGTCAAATGTGTTAAAGTATTTACTAATAAAACCATAGCAAATCGAAAAATTTCAGATGTATTAAGACCCTTACCAATACATCGAACTCTGGAATTAAATCAAGTAATGAAAATACATATTTTAGACTCTCAAATGGTGGAAAAATACTTAAAAATCCAAAATATATTGGCATTCTCTCCAATGCTATGCCTTAGAAACTCTAACAAGATCAGATGTATTTTTAAAAATTCTCAATCTCTATATGATTTTAAAACATTTAATAGGGAAATTGAGTTAAAATCCGGTTTTCCTAATTTCATATTGCGAGATATAAATTTTATAATTGAATACAATGAGTAAATCGCATTAAAGAAATATTTATTTCATTTTATCAGTTTCTGATAATTGTAATTTAAGCTATTTATTTCTATATTTAGAAAATGTCCTAAGCTGTTTTAATACCTAATGTACAAAATGTAGTTTAAATCATTTAATGATTGCTGTTGTGTTTTCATAATCTCAAAAACAATTTCAAGTATATATTAATTAGATTAATAGTTTTAAGTACTACACCAATATTTAAATTTATCTTATATAGCTTTGATATTCATCTTCAATTTAAAAATTTTGCTTCTTTTCACTTGAAATTATATATTTTGTAGAATTACTTTAATAACCATAATCATTTTTCAATTTCATAAGCGCTTAATGCTATTTTGCAAACTGTGCACGTGTGTGTGTTTTGTAAAATCAATAAATTTAATCATTTTTGCGTAAATATATTTTTTATGAAAATGTGTTAGTCTTTTCGTAATTAAAAATGTTTTGTGAATTTCATGACATCTAATTGATTCGTTTTTGAAATGGCGTTATGTATTCATTTGCGATGATAAAAAATTACTCATTGACTGAAGAAAAATGTGAATGTTAACACTTTTAACAATGTAAAGCTGTGTATAGCATTGAAAGCATTTTGTTTTTTTATTAGAAATTTGGCGTTTCATTTTCCACTTTGTAGATCAATAGATAAATGCACATGTTAGGAATAATGTTAGCAATGATTTTTATATTCCTTTTCTTTAAGGTTTATACAATACGTATGTTATTATCGAATTTTCTCAGAATTTTGCATCTCATGAGCTTTGAAAATTCATACAATTTATTATTTTGAAAAGCAAGTAAGGATAATCATTTCTTACGTTAATGCACTGTGTTTCAAGCCGATGCATTTATTTGTTGTGAGATATTGTTCTTTTAGTTGATATCTCATAAACGTTTAATACTATTTGGGAAATCAAACAAATTTTTATTATGTAAATACTAATAAATATATCATTTTTTAACCACATGTACTTTCTGTGAAACAATGGAAACCTTTGTTAAACTTTGATTGTATTTAACGTATTGAAATATTTTTTTCTCAATAATTATAAAGTTTTTATTTTAAAATTCATAAACTATTATACAAGTTCAAGTACTTTAGCAATCATTTATTTGAAGAATGTCTTAAAATATATATTTATATGCAATATCCCAAAGGCAAGTAATATTGTGCTAAAAGCCAAAAACAAACCATAAAAAACACAAACAGGAAAAAATATCCCAAAGGCAAGTAATATTGTGCTAAAAGGCAAAACCAAACCATAAAATACACAAGAAGGAAAAAATATACCAAAGGCAAGTAATATTGTGCTAAAAGGCAAAACCAAACCATAAAAACACAAAAAGGAAAAAAGTATCCCAAAGGCAAGTAATATTGTGCTAAAAGGCAAAACCAAACCATAAAAAACACAAAAAGGAAAAAAATATCCCAAAGGCAAGTAATATAGTGCTAAAAGGTAAAAACAAACCATAAAAACACAAAAAGGTAAAAATATCCCAAAGGCAAGTAATATTGTGCTAACAGGCAAAAACAAACCATAAAAAACACAAAAAGGAAAAAATATCCCAAAGGCAAGTAATATTGTGCTAAAAGGCAAAACCAAACCATAAAAAACACAAAAAGGAAAAAAATATCCCAAAGGCAAGTAATATTGTGCTAAAAGGCAAAACCAAACAATAAGAAACACAAAAAGGAAAAAAATATCCCAAAGGCAAGTAATATAGTGCTAAAAGGTAAAAACAAACCATAAAAACACAAAAAGGAAAAAATATATTTAAAGAATTCTAGTATCATATGAAAATGTTTTATTTAATCGTGATGAATGTTAAAATGATTTAGACTTTATGTTTTTAAAATTTGCACCAGTTTATTAATTTGTAGATAGCAAGTTTACAATTGGATACATTTTGATATTTGAACAATGGGATATAGATAAAACTACGTAATATTAACATTATCTGTGAAGAAGTGTAACTTGGTCAAAACATTAATTTGTTCAATATAACTTTGTAAAAAATATTTCGTCACTAGATGGCGTCCAATCGAATTGCGTCATGCCTATATGGCAAATAGTCATAGGTGTTACGAGAATTTCAGGGTGTGACATACGGACAGGGTCTGCCTGTCCTTAGCTACTTATGCATTTTGCATCTATTCATGGCTTTGAGACTTTTTTTAGCAACATTATCGAATTTTTCCATAGCATAAATATTCTTTTCAGGGCAGCAAATGTCTAAATAGAATAATAAAGTTTTATTAATATTGAACATTTCATTCGGTGTTTGTGGAGTAAGTTTTAATACAATTTTCGGTTTCTAAATAGGTTACAAGTTTTAAACTATTTATTTTGATCCAGTATCTAGATGGATAGTTAACCTTTTGCTTATTAGAATAAGTTATTATGAGACAATGGTCAGAATAAGGGAATTCAGAGCGAATATATTTATAAAAAGAGTCGTTTTCTGACACCATAAAATAATCAATCAAGTTTTGACTATTTGCAGAAATTCTGGATGGAATACATTGATTTATTAATGAAATGTTGAACGTTGAAAGAAAACTTTGTACCTTAGTTTTTTCATTATTATTCAAAAAATTGAAATTCCAGTCAGCAATTAGCATTTCCATTTGTGCAAAGAAATTGTTCGAATGCGCTTTGTTTGAACAATATGATATATTCATAAGCTGCCTACTATTGCATTTAAGCGGGTCTTGGATGTCGACCCATACACTTTCGTATGTGGTATTGCTTAAAATGTTGTTTGTAAGTTTAGGTTTTAATTTTTTATCAATTAAAAAAATAACACCGCCTCCATTTTTTTATTGTAGTGTAAAGTATGGTTTCTATCTGTTCTAAATAGTTTGAATTTGGAATCATCAATTGACCAGAGGGAATTTGTATGATCATTTGTAAGCCATGTTTCGGATACTCCAAGGACAAAATTTGACCCAAGTTCTTGTACGAATTCATTGAATTGAGTATTTTTTGAAGAACGATTTTGAAAGTTAATATGAATATATTTAGTCGAATTTATAGATTGTACTTTGTTAATGCATTGAGTGTATTCGCAATTTAAGCAATGATTGTGGAGTAGTGTAGTATGCTGACGACACATGTATTTTCACACATGATAATCAAATAAAAACATCAATGAGTAAGTTAGGAATCAATCTTTCTCAATTGCTAAAATATTTTAATATCCACCATTTAACTGTAAATCCCTCTAAAACAGAATTCTGTGTTAAGTCTCCTTTTCACAAAGATAATCAATCACACATTTTATATTTTTCGGGGTCAAAAATTACTCAAGTAGAATCCTTCAAATATCTTGGAGTAACAATCGATAATAAATTGAACTATTCAAGTCACATACGCATAGTATTACGCAATGGGAATTAAAACTATTTCACATGTAGGACATTTTGTAACTTCCAAAATGGAATCGATGTTGGTTAACTCTCTAGTATTAAGTCATATATTATAGATACTGTAATGTTTTATTTAATGACATGAACCACCCATTAATAAATATAATCGACTCTCAAATTAAATGGGCAGCAAATATTCATAATGATAATTACTCGACTAGGAGCGACAAAAGTTCATATTCTTATCATGACGATGCTTCATCTTTCATAAGATGCTTTTCATTAATAAAATTTTGGGATATTTTAAATCAAGGTACACCTTACAGTAAACTACAATTTCCATTATATGCGCATTCAAATTATAATTCGAGGACTTCTAAATTCACAAAAGTGAAGTTTAAAAAACATTTTCTTAAAAATTCATTTTTAAACTCAACAATTGAACTATGAAATAACTTACCAATTGAAATAAAACGAATCAAAAATCACAGGAAATTTAGTGTCAAATCAATGACTACCTCCGTAAGTAACATATCCCTAAAATCGGAAAGGATTTCAGTTTTTCAAAAAATATCATTAGTTAAAATAATTAGAAATAAACTGGGTAAAGTGTAAATTCTGCATCCATGTTTTTGTTGTTGTGTTTTATTGTTGTTTTTGTACTTCATGTTATTATTGACGCATTAAGTGTAATATTAGCAGTTTTTGTTGAGGTGTTTAGTTATGCCAATGTACTACACTTAGTAAGAAAATCTATTCTATTCTATCAAATGTCTTTGTAAAATCAGAGTATAAAATAAATATGTCTTCGTTTTCATCAAGATCTTTGTAAATTAAATCCATAAATTCTAAAATTTGCATTACAGTATATCTTAAGAATCCACATTGAAAATGTGAAACTTTATCAAAAACAATCGGATATATGCTTCTTAATAAGCATTTTTTAAAAACTAGAGATAATTTTGGCAAAAAACTAATTGGTCTATAATTATTTATGTATTTGGTTGAACCAGCTTTGTGAATTGGATTGATTTGAGCAATTTCCATTAACTAGGATAATGACAGCTTGAAATTATGTACTTAAATAGCTGTAATACATGTGGTGTAAGATGGTTGGCAAAGGCTTTAAGATTATCATAAGATTGTCCAGAAATTGATACAGAGTTTAACTCAGTTAGTACATCATTATATGTTATTTAAATCCTATTGAATTGTGAATTCGAAAAGTATTGAAGTTTTTATTGCTCGTTGAATATAATGAAGAAAAGAATTCGTTAAAAATGTTCGCAATATCAGAATTACTGTTAACAATATCCTATAAATCATTGATGATGGCTATTTTTTTGAAATTATTTGTGCAAAACTCTAGGAATCTTTATAACAAACATCTGTAATAGCGACAGATAAGCTTAAGAATTTTTTTTGAAATATTCATTTGTAATTGATAAGAAAAAAGGTTTGTGCAATATTGGTTAAGTTGATGCTCAAATATGTATTTTGAGACTACTCAAGAACTTACAATGGGCCTGGGAACTAGATTCCTTAATGTTAGTTGTAATGTTTTAGGCAATTGAACACAATTATTTTTTCAATATTCCGTCCAACAAAATCAATATGTTAAATTGTATTATTTGAAAAAATAGAGAAGCATGCCATATTAGTTTGAATAGCTATCGTCTCAAAAGAAATCAAGACCAAAATAATTCTTTGGGACATTTTTGTAGCTATGCAACATTGTATTAATTCGTTGGGCCCTATGTTTATAGAAACAGTCCATATCGGGTTACACCTGAGTAAAACAATTCCAATTTTGATTCGAAAATACAAATTTAGAATTTCGATTATACAGGATAAGTCAAGCAAACTGAGAATGAGCTTTCATGGCTGACAACTCTTAGTAGGCTGATTGAAAATGATATTTGACTAATGAGCTATTTAGTTCAAATAAATAGTAATATTTAAAGAGTTGAATTTCCAATATTTCTGTCTTTCGTTGTTTTTTAGGAATTTTATTAGCTTTAATGAAAACTACCTATATAAATCGCTTCGGTTTCCAAAAATCATCATAAATGTTGCCTCAATATTTCCTAAGCTTCATATTTTTAGCGGTGACCCACTTTCTACAAACACAATAACAGAGAAAAAGAAAGTATCACAAAGTACGATAATAACGCGAGTTCTTATAAACAACTTATTAATGCTCTTAAGGTAAAAAACACAGTTAGAAATTGCAAAGCAATTGCTATGAAAAGGCCAAGACACATTATTTTATCCAAATTAATAAAATGATATTTTAAATGATGTGGACGTTATTTGACAAATATTTGAAAAACTGAAAGAATTCATAATAGATTTGGAAAATATCCTCTGAATTATGGAGTAGTGTGTGAAATATGAGAAAATAATGCAACTTTCAATACTGAAGCAATGTAACCCCCTCTTCATACGCTCTGAAGTTTGTAGTGTTAGGTTTTTAAGTTTTTATAAACTAATTATCTATAAACGTTATTAATTACATCAATCTAGGTGATTTTTCAAATTTATGAAACTTCAATGGGATATGTACAAAGGGGGTTTGCCATGTCTGATATCACAATTTTACGAGGGCAGAAAAATTATTATTTTAAACCTTCCTTATTCATAACCAAAATATGTATAAAGGCTGTCCCATATGAAAAAGGAATTAGAATCATAATGATGAAAACCGATGACTACCTTAATCCACGCCATGCTTAAAGTCAGGGTTTGAACACCGGCATCGGATACTCTGGGCAAAAGTTCGCAACTGGAAACGACCACAAACCGAAAGTAAAAGAAGAGACACTTCTAACCTGTGGTGGACATCTTCAATAATTGTGAGATATGAGGTAAGAAATGTTTCCAAGATATAACCACTTAAAATTATGTCTGGGACTTTTATTGTTAAACCAAAACTTGAACTTTTGGAGAAAAATTCTAATTGAAAATAAAATTATGCTTCCTATTTAATTTAGATTTGATTACTTACATAAGGTTTATAGGGTCCTCTTTGGGTAGGGGGTTGAGTGACTACTTTTGGAATGCATACTAAAAAATTAAATATAATTGACGAAAATATTTAGTTTGCAAAAGTAGAAACTAAGAACAAATTAAATTATGAATAAAAACATTAGACTAAAAGAGATATACTTCACTCAACTTGAGTATCGTCACTCCCTCTAAATATGCATCATTTTATTAAAAGATATTATTATAAAATTAAACTTTAATTATAGGTAATTTATGCTGATATGTGTGTTAAGAGTTAGTTGTATTGATCTTATGTATATACTTCCGATTACTTTTAAATTTTTGGGGATGATAGATCTTGAAATTTTGAGGTCATAAGTTAATCCACATTTTAGGTGTTCTGCCATTGTTGACTTAGTTTCGTGCTCGTATTCTTCTGCTTAGTAGCCTGCTACTATATCCAATATATCAAATATAGTCCTCACCACAGGTAAAATTCATTCCATAGATAAATTGGATTTATGGGATATGTTTGTCATTGATTTTAATTCTAGGTTTTGATTAAGTTTTCGCGTCTTATTTTCATATATATAATTTATTCTTCGTACTTGGTTCATCATATCTTTTGTGCGCTTACCTCTATATTCAATTTGAAAAGTTTGATCAAAATTATTTTCTTGTCTTCTTGAATATTGCATCCATTGTTTCTTTAATAAATTTTTTAATAAAATTAGTTGAATATTAATTCTTCTGATTCGATTTTAGTTTATTTCTTGAGACATCAAAACTTCGATGCATCGCTCAAATAATTTAGTGCAGTGGAGCAACCAGGGAGAGGGCATTGCCCCTCCCGAAATTTTTTGAACAAAAAAATTATGATTCAAAATATAATCAATTTTAGTAATGAGACGATGTTTTTCAATGTTTTATCTAGAAATCTCTAAATGAATTGGTATTGATTAATAAAGTAACTCTCAAACATACCGGTGGACCAAAAATAAATATTAATTTCTAAATATTTTTGAAATGTTTAAGCTGATATTTATTATATATTTGAGTAACAACCACCGTTAACTTCAATATGAAAATATCAATAAATGCTATTCAACTGTAATAGGTTTTATTTTATTGATGAAAGTATACTATTTTTAAACTCTTATATTTTTAAAAACATCATCAAGCATGTGAATGCAATCGTCAATTAATTCGTTTTTTACAAAGAAAAGAAAAATTGATGAAGAAATTACCAATCACTATCAACTGGTGCCATTCAACCTACACCCTGCACATCTTCATGTACAATCAAAATTCATTAATCTCAAGTAAAATTTCGAAGAATTTTATTGTCACATTTTGGAAATTGTAGGATTTCAATTAGAATGCCTAAATAATGTATTCTTGTATGTAATATTTTGTCTCGACTTTGTAACATAATTTAAATAATCTATTCTTATTTCAGATGAATGCTTAAAATTAATTAACTAGTGAACTTTCAATAAGAATACAAAACGCAGAAAAAATTTTTTGAAATAATATAGCAATATAATTGATACTTTCCTATATAAGCAAATCTTAAAGAACAAATTGCATGTTTGTACAGAAATAGATTTTTAAACGGTTGAGGCACCTATTTTTAGTAATCATAATCAGTAGAGTTGCAAACGAGTCTGTATGCACGGATCATTCTGTTGGATCAGTTTTAGGCCGGGCCTGGTGGAAAAGAATTGTGAATACCTATAAAGTGAGAACAAAAAATCGCACTTAGCTACAGTTTCCCAAGGTTCTGCTTTCACAGTGTTTTGAAGCAATCTTCATTAAAACCCTATAAGCGTATTCAGTGTCAAATTTGATCTAAAGTATATAAAGATAATGAAATTCCATTGTGTTTTTCATGGTACACTGCTTACCAAAATTATGCGATGGCAGAAGTTGTAAGTTCAATTCCATTGCGTAAAATAAGCTCTGTGCCTGTTAAGAAATGAATGGGATTGGCTTGTTGAATTATCAGAGTATCATTTGAATACAACCAATATTTTATACTTATGCAATTCAAAATACTATTTAAATAAATGAATTTGATTTTAAAAGATTCTTCATTGCTAAGCTTCACGAATCGAAATCTATTATTTAGTGGTGATACATTAATTATTATTATGATAGTACAATAAAATACTTTTAGGGCTTACAAATTAGCAGTAGCCATTTTGAATTTTTCAATGTTTCATCTAGTTTTTAAAATTTTGTGAACCTTTTAAATATTTTATTCCAATTTGAATCCAAATGTAATCAGAAAGAATACCACCTTTATGAAGTGGCAGAAGTGTTGTATCATTAAGATACCACAAAGTCACTTTTCAGAAACATTTTATGTAAAATTATGCTTTTAAGATGAAAGAATGAGTTTTTATTGCAAAAATTGAAAAAACAAGATTTTTGAAAAATTCCTTCCGCCACTTTATAAATTCTTTCGTTTTGAATCTACCACAGTAATATGTCTAAGAAGAGCTTTTAACTTAAATTATGAAGAGAATTTATTAGGTTATCAGAAATTTGAATTTAGAACATGTTGTAATGTTATAATAAAAATAAATAACTTGTGTGTTCAAAGTGTAATTATGCATTAGTAATGTTCATAATGCGTCACTAATCTATTGAGTTAAATTATGAAAATTGTTGGGATTTGTGAATAGAGATCAAGAGATGTTTATTTAAATGTTACATTTCATTTCTTCTGTTTTAAAAACTTTGTTTGAGATTTTCCAACAAATTCCGAGCCATACTACTGGTAACAATTTTCAAAATAAAGAGAAGCAAATTGATTTCCAATGTGTATATACAATCGTTTTCCTACAACAAATCACTCATGTAAATGCTCCACTAAAGCAATGCGCCAGCTGTAGAGTGACTTCCCTGGATAAGTGAAAAGAACAGGCATATAAATACAAATGAAATTTTAAAGTGGTAAATAGCAAGAGTAACCATTACAAAATACTCGATATCTGCCAGCAACAGAATAGGAAATGGATGTGGGATTTTTCGCGACATGTATAGATTACAAAAAAAAGAAAATATAAATGGGAGTAAATTATTTATTTATCAGTTTTGTATTATCGATATAAATACTTAAACTTTTTGTTCAGCAGCAGAAATGATTTAATAATTTTCAGTTTATTAGTGATTGATGCGGAGCTTTTACATATATTTTGCATTATCAGGATTTATTAAGAAAAGCATTGAACGCCCTCTTATCTATGGTGAATGGGGAAATGTATTCCACTTCAATTCTCAGGCTGAAATTGGCAACTAAAATCAGCAAATTACTGATAATGGTTAATGGTACAAAGAGAAATTTTTAAGTCATAAAAACCACGAAAGCAAGCAAAACCTACAAAGTAATTGTACAGGGTGTCCATTAAATACTTGCCAAAATTAAAAGCTAATAATTCATAGGAAAATGGTTTTATGAGTAGGGTAACTTGGGAAATGGACATCTAATTTACCCTAATTTCAATTTCTATCTGATTTTGTTTATTCACTATTCAATCAGATATGCATCCAATTGGTTATCCAATTATTCAATCCGATTTTCAGTGCAGAAAGCTCGTATGGCAGTGGTGATTGACTTTCCACCAATAATATAACATTCCAAAAGCAAAATTTTATCGGAAAGTTCAAGAACCATTTTAAATTAAATGCAAACTGATTCTGAACGATTTTTTAAATAAATAATTTGAAAATCGAAATGAAAGGTGAAGCATTTGAACAAAAAATCGAATCCCCACAAATTAGCGACAAGACCATAGCGTAATTACATCCATTGAATAAAGTAGATACGATTTATCAGCCTTTTATTTTGGCAAATATTTAATGGACACCCTGTATATTACAAAATTTTTTAGCATAAAATTTCATTTCAAAAAATATGATTTAAGTTTCCTCAGTGTTCCAATAACTGCTCATATCGCAAGTATGTTATATACTATGCAAACGCGATGGATAAAACAGTGAAGCATGAATCAGAATGGATTTTCACTTTCTGTTTCCAAGTGATTACAGCAAAAGGATTAACTAGTAGATTGCACAAGGTCCAAACAAGATGTATTTAGCTTGGGTGTTGATGTAAAGGTTAAGAAGCTTTTTATAGTAATAAATGGCGATTTAATGCACAGATCTTCAATAGGTAAATCTAAACTTTCTGATTCCTTGATAAGTTCTGTAATTTCTGTAACGCGAGAATCAGGTTTATTCCAGTGATCAGTGTTAGCTTGTACTAAAAATCTATGATCAGATAAAGATAAATTAACATTAGCACATCCCGATCGATTTCGTGAAATTACCTTTCCTTCATGACATTCTCTACCGACGATTGAATAATAGCATGGTGCAATTAAATTTATATTAGAAAGCTGTTGAACAGCAGATTCGTAATCAATTGTTTCTTCCACGACGTGCCTAAGTAACAGCTGTGGCAAAAAGTTTCCTTCTCTTAAGCTATTATAGTTATCATTCCAATTCCCAATAATTCTTTGATTTAAAACTACAGCAAACTTCCCAAATACTTGCCCTTCAGGTGAAGAAATTGTGCCCAAGGCAGGAAAAAGTACACTACCAAAAACAGAATCAGATTTTTTTAACAAACAGCATATAGCATACTTTCTCCAATAGCTGCAAGATTGAAATTCCAAACCATGTAATATGCAAGGAGCGTCGTTGTTCTTGTAGAGAACAGAAACACAAGCACAAGATTGAGTGTGTATAATGTACACCATGTTCTGTAAAAGAACAATAGATTTGTCAATGCCCATAATATCTGCCAGTGAGCATATTTCTGCCCAACTATCATTGTCATATAATATGGAAGGTGAAGCTAAAATTTCCTTGACAGTATTTTGAATAGCTGTGCGAATATCAACACTTATATCAGCCAACAATGACCTAATCATTGTTTTCATATCGTTTCTAAATTCATTAAAATCAATTTCAACATCTTGGAGTGCAACTTTCCATCGCTCATCAGAATTTATGTCCAAATCTAGCACAATTTTTCTAATATTATTTATATCCATAAAACTGTAGATCTAAAATTATAAAAATACATATCAAAATTGATGGTAATATTTAAAAGGAATAGCTTTGCCAAAGGTTTCTAAAGATCAAGGACATTAATATACATGACTAACTACATAATTCGGGAAGAAAAAATTCACAAAAACAAATACATATACTACTTTAATGGTGCATTAAGGGATATTGCAGAAAGCACACACAATATTAGGTTGATCAAAGTTTTTGAAAATTTTATTACTTTTAATGAGAACCGCAAAATAATCAACAGCAAATTTCTTGCAATGATGGGCTTCATTTGTTCGGAAAGGGCTTAGACATTGTCATCAAAGAAAAAATTATGAGAAAGTCAAAGACATTCATTCAAACATGGCAATGCCAGAACACAGTTAGCGGGATTCCCTAAACGGAAATAAATCTCATAAAGATATGAAATTCCCTGTAGAAAATAGTAAAACCTCTAACAATGATGCTCAACTGAAAACTCTTCTGAAGCCATTAGTTCAATTATTACTATGAACATGGATTGCAGCATGAAATATCTGCATACTTTTGGCAGCGCATGTTTAATTATTGATTGTGAATGTACTTTACTGTTTTGTATCTTTCCCATGTAAATGTTACTGTTTATTATACAGTTTATTATCTATCACGACGAGATATATGCCGAAAAGTGTCTCTAATTACTGTTCCAAGTGTCACAAAGTGGTGCGATCTAGGTACTCTGCTATATTATGCGATTCATGTTCCGGGTGGCACCATGGACAGGGTGTGTCTTTGTCCAAATCTGATGTCGACACCCTGGGCCGGTTCAAAGTGTGCCGCAGACTGTGAGAAATGTGATCAGTACAACATAGCTCAGGCAACACTTTCTTCAGAAACGGTTAAGTTGTCTACAGTTGTTTCTCAAATAGAAACAAATCGCAGTACAACTACTGAGATCAGAGCTTTAAAATCTGATGAGTTCAAACATCAAATCCGTATATCTGGACTGTCTGAAAGTAGTGAAAGGTCTCAGTTGGACAGACAACTACACAACAATGAAATAATTGAAAAAACTCAGGCATATCCAGTGAATTTCCAATTAAGGATTGTTTCCGTGTAGGGCAGAGATATGAGGGCAAAAAATACAAGCTTGTTGTCACCTTGAACACTGTTTGGAATGCCAAACTCGCTGTTATGAAAGCCATTAGAAGCAAACTTTTCAACACTTCCAAGATTTTAATAACCCCGGGATTGTCACAAAACATTGAGACGAAAAAAAAAGTTCTCAGAAAACGTCGTTACGAATTAATCATGCGCTATATTAATCAGAAATTTAAAACTATATCAAATAATGTTGAGGTCTCTATGAATTGACTAGAAATTGATACTGGAAAAATTGTTTTATTAAATTGCCATAGCCTTATATCCCTGGAGAAAAGATTGAAGCTTCATGACACATGTATATTAAACAATGCCGATATCTGTTGTACTGAAACCTGGCTTGTTTATAATTTCAATGGTCCTCTATCTCCTCAATCCAAGTGTTATTATTCAGTGGTTGCCAGGATTGAACAATGTGGCTTGCATGGTGGTTCTCGTATTCTGATTAAAAATTCTATTCCTTTTCATGCAAGACGTATTTAAAATTTTTATGTTGTAAGTTGTTATATTGTTTATATATATA
>CABFPE010000589.1:68755-89074 GCA_900660155.1 Hofstenia miamia
TATATATATATATATATATATATATATATATTCTCATTATGAAGAATTAAGTATTGTTGTTGTATGATGAGACAATTAGGGTAATTTTTAACATGGCAATGCCAAAATTAACCTCTTAATTGTAAGAATTTGTGAATATGTCTGTGAACGTACACCATAATTCTTCACTCTAATTTATGACTAAAATTAGTGCAGGCTCAAAATTGCTCGAATTAATGCACGCAGCTTTGTAGCTCACAGACGTGACTTTCTTAAAATTTGCTCAATGTTAGGAAAAAACAACTTTAAGTATAACGGAAACATGACTGGATGATATTTGCCCTATAAGGCTGTATAACCCTTGTCTCTTTTGGTCTACTTCGCAAAAATCGCTCTATTCGTGGAGGACGTCTTCTTGTATCTGAGCACAAAATTCTATAGGCAGAGAGGTGAGAGGATTTAGAATATTAGCATGAAGTTATTGAAATCATATGGGTAAAATAACAAAAAAATCCACAAAGATTTCTTGTTAAATGTTAGTTACAACCCATGTAAGAGGTTATCCCATAACTAAATGTAACATCATTGATGCTTGGAGACTAACATAAACTACCTCAATGTATATGATAAAATTGAAATTGATAACCTCTGTAATATGTTTTGTCTGAGTGTTGTTAATACGGAAATCCCAACAGAAATCTAAAGTTAATAAAAAACGTAGCTTTCAATGATTTTCGAAGGTGCGCTATAATTTGATCAACAATCGATCATTGTCTATTAGCTGATTTCGATTTACAATATTGGCGATTGAAAATAATAGGCAATAAATGAAATTGAACTTATAATGAACTGAAAAGCTACATTTCATATTTATTCATTTTTAACTTCAAGGGTTGTCTTCTAATTATTTTATGAAATTGAATTCAAATTTTCTGTTTATGAATGAACACTACTACATAAAGTACTACTACTAATACTACTACTAAAAGACTAAATTACTAATACAATTACAGGATTGAGAATAAAATAAAATCATGTCCGACAGTTTGTACATCTACATTTCAGATAGAAGATGCACGAGTTTTCAAGATTTAGATGGGTGGTTTTCTCGAATAGAAGACTTTCCAAGAGGTTTTTGATGAAGGAGATTGAGTTATTTTTAAAATAAATGTTATACCGAGTGGATAAAAAGTTTGCGTTATCGCAGAAACGAACAAAATAACTACCCCAAGTTGTATTCTTCCTCACACGATCGACCCTAAACACGTTCTTGCCAGTAGATCTGGTCCCCAATCGGCGCTCCGAAAAACTGATTAATTTATGAATATTAAAATCGTAAGTATCTCTCAGAAGTTTTGAAAAAAGTAAAAGGTCGTTAACAATAATTTGATAACAAATAGGTAACAAGTGAAGATTGATAAGTGAACTAGAATAATCTTCATAATTGTTCGAAATCCATTTGACACATTTTTTCTGCAGATTTTCCATTGTTCTTAAGGCGGATACACTAGCGTTCCAAACTACAGAGTTGTACAAAATAATGGATCTAATACACGCGATATAGATATTCTTCTTGCAAGAGACAGGAGCATTGTAAGCAATACTTCTCCGAATTCTAAAGAGGCTTCTAGTAGCAGATTTTACTTTCATCTGCACATGATTTTTCCAAGACAGGCCAATATCAATAAATACACCCAAATCTTTGACAAAAGAGCTTTTCGTTATATTAGAATCGCCCATAAAAAGTTCATAACTACCATTAGACAAGAGTTGAGTTTTTCAGGATGAAAAGCAAGGCCATTAGACACGCCCCAAAGACAAACACTATCAATGTCCATCTGTAAACTATGTGGGTCACTCACGTTGAAAAGTTTCAGATCGTCCGCAAAAAGATAACATGTCGAAAATAACACACTATCTGGCAGATCGTTTATAAAAATTAAAAACAAAAGAAGCCCCAACACACTCCCCTGGGGAACTCCACTGGAAACAGACAGAATCGGAAAGCGTGAAATTAACACGAAATTTTTGTGTCTGATCAGAGAGATAAGAAGATATAAGCTCGAAAAAAGCAGAATCAAAACCATATTTTCCAAGTTTGGCGAGAAGCAATTTATGAGAAACACTGTCGAAAGCTTTATGGATGTCAAAGTAAACACAGTAAAATTCAAAATGTTTGTCGTTGCATTTATAACGGTTATCAACATAATGTAACAACTGGGTAAAAGTTCCGCGATTAGATCGAAACCCATGCTGGCAGTGAAAGAGCTTGTGTCGAATTTTCGAATAGATGAAATAAAAAAGAATTTTTTCAAACATAAGCGAAAGACGGGGTAAAATGCTGATACCACGATAATTCTTCACATCTTTTTTGGAACCAGATTTGTGCAGTGGTGTGACATAAGCTTCTTTCCAGAATGAAGGCCAAGTAGCAGTGTACAGTATATGGATGAAGAGAATAAAGTATGTCTTGTATAGTATCGTAATTGATTACAAACTGATGACAGGTAATGCATCCATCCTAGTGTGTATCCTTGAAGAACCTTATATGGTTTTTCATTGACGTATGCTCGTGTTCTCGTTTGATAATAATTTGTAGATCAAATTATTATATAGTCGAATTAAAGAATGTAAGAATAATTATATTTGAGATATTAAACGTTTACGTATTTAACAAAACACTTCTAAAATCCAATTTCCGCAATCTTTCTCCAGTCCACGTCTGATCGTTCACGTTAATTATTCTTTCTGCTTATAATTTACTTGCTCCAATTACATAACACTCGGACTTAATTGTATTTCAATATTAAAAGGTAAGTTTTAGGTTAATTGTCAGTATATTGATAAAATAGCATGTATAACGTAAACGATTTGTTCAGTTAAAAGTTATTGAATAAATATTGAAAAACGCGAAAATTACGCTAGCAAACGAATATTGTCTATAACATAATTTGCTTTATATGCTAATATGAATTTAAATAATTTGATCCTACGTGTAATGCAAAAAAACAGTAACTATAAAAATATATTTACAGTGTTTGTAACATCTGAATCATTTAATGGTTGTGGAGCTTCGGTAGGAGTCTGGCCTATTTCCATACATAAGTATGGCTGTGTTATTTACACTACGAATCTTCAAGTAAATAAGTAATAAAATTCACATGAATATTGACAATACAAAAAGACTATCAATAATGGAAGTTAACGTAGATGCTATTTAAGTTACGATCTATTTCAAGTTTATTACCGCAAACAGTATAGATTACTAAACAAGAACACAATGGTTCACGAAAGCTATAACATATTTAACATCAACGTGCAATTTAATGCTAAATTAAACCATATCTCAGATCTTCAATTCAATTTACCCTAATTTACCACTTCGGTTAATTTTGCTTTAATATGAAATGTCTATAAATTTACATTAAAGGGCGGTTGGTACTTGAAATGAATACCAAATTTCTCAGGTTGGTACTTTTTTTCATTCTTGAAAATCTCAAATTTTCCAAATTTATCTCAAATCCTTCCAAGAATATTATTTAATGGACACATTTCCCTTAGAAAAATTACTGCAAGTGTCCATTCTGAGAAAAATTTGGAAGATTTGAGATTTTCAAGAATGAAAAAAAGTACCAACCAATTTCTCAAAACAAATACTGAATATCTCAAAACGAATACCAAAAATCTCAAAACGGATACTGAAAAAATGTAACTACGGAAACCTTTGTTAGCTTTCAACCAATAGCAATCGCTATGAAATCATATGTTGATAGCATTTAGCCACAGAATTAAAAATTGTAATATTTTAGGGGTTGTGACTGCAGCTCGATATTCAAATTTAGGGCAAATTTAGAAAATTTAAATTTGATTTCAAAAATTTATTAACTAAACATGAATACGGAAATTAATTGCCTATTAAAAATAAAAACGTTTACAATAATAATATGATTGTCTCTTTAAACTATGTCCCAGGGGTAAGTATTTTAAAGTCGTATTTTTTAATTTCGTATAATGGAAATTTCAATTTTCTTTTAAAATCGTATTCCAATAATTACGTATTCCAGTAGTATCGTATTCCATTAATTTCGTATTCCAATAACTTCGTATTCCACTAATATCGTATTCGAATAGCATCGCTTCCAATAATTTAGTATTTCGTACTCCAGTAGTATCATATTTTGTATATATGTCATAAAAAATAATGACATTTTATTCATTGATTTTACGAAATTTGTCTACTTTTAATGTAGTTTATTGAAAATAATACGTGCTTTAATATGGTATATAGCTCCTGTAAATATTTTGAGGGTACATTCAGCTTCAATAGAAATGAAATTTAATTAAAATTGAAACTAGCTTTAAATTTTAGACAATTTTTAGCAGATACTGTTTATATATCAGATTGTCGCCTTTGAATATTCCTTAAGTGAATTTTCGCATTTCTATAAACAAATTCGTACTAGGCTTAATGTTTTTTATGCAACAACATGTTTAAATCGTATATTTTATACGAAATTAAAAAATACGAAATTATTGGAATACGCAATTGTTGGAAACGGTGCTTTTGGAATACGAAGTTATTGGAAACAATGCTATTGGAATAAATACAAAATTAAAAAATACGGCATTAAAAATCCTGCCCATGTCCTATATACATCTGTTACAAATGGTATCTTTAAAACCTGCCTCAGACTTTAGCGGCTTGGACTTTTTGTGACGTCATATACATGACGTAATAAGTTTATACTCATTAATTTTATTATTGCATGCCTCGGACTTTCAGAGTGTTTTATTTTACTTATTTCACAGTGTAAGATCACTTCTTATTTTTTTATATTTAAATGTCTAATGTTAAGTGCATTGTCATTCTGCAGATGATCAATTGACTTTCAAATATAATTTATTTTCTATGCATTGTTTGGAGCAATTCTTGCTTTAATTATGATTAGATTTCTGCACAAATATTGCATTTTGAATTATTGCCAAGCATTTATATCTGTATATATGTATATGTGTTTGTGTCTAGTTGGACTACTTAAAGGCCTTTGATCATGTTCCCCACAAATTGTTATTGCATAAACTCTGGTTTTCCATTTGGATGATCAGTTCATTAAGTTATTCTGGTCTTATTTAAATGAACATTATCAATGTGTCGTCATTGATGAGAATATCACACCAAAGTTTACAGTGACAAGCGGGGTTCCTCAGGGAAGCATTTTAGGTCATTTACTTTTCCTTATGTTTATAAATGATATGCCTGATAGTTTAATCAACTCTGATAGCTTTATATATGCTGATGACTGTAAAACTCTTGGTAGTAACAAAGACCTTCTAATCTCTGATATTCAAAGGGTTTTACTCTGGAATCAGTCTAACAGTATGGCTATTAATGCTTCCAAGACTAAACTTCTCATTTTCTATTGCCACCAAGCTTTTGAGATTCTTATCAACAGTGAAACTATCTATTCTGTTCAACATGTTAAAGACCTAGGTGTTAGTATAGACCACAATTTGCATTGGAACCTGCATGCATTGATGCAGCTTCAAAAGGCAAGAAGAAATGCTTTTCATATGATAAAGTACAATGTTATGTTTCAAACTAGCCAGACGATAAATGCTAGGCTTATACAGTCATGTGTCTCAGTATTTTACTTTATGCTAGCCAGACATGGTTTCCTGGTGATGCCATCCTGCATAAGCTTGATAGTTTTCATAGATGTGTTCTGTATTGGGTTTTTGGCAAAGCACAATTTTCCTTTGCTCTAGCCAGCAATTATCCATTGTATCCCATTATTGTGTTATTTCAACTTTACTACTTATTATTAATGAAAAATGTGCCGGACAGTAGATAATGTATTACCCCAGATCATTTTCCCATTCATGTTGGCTTGGACTTCAATCTGAAAAGAACTATTTCAGAAGAGTCGTGAGACTTGCCAACACACTCAGTGCCACCTACAACATCAATATATTGAAACTCAAAAAGTCTGCACTTAAGAAGAGCCTACACAATATATTCAACAGTACGCTTAATGAAAACCTACTTTTGAATTTGTATTAACCTCTTGATTTCTGTCAATCCCCCTCAGGGTACTTTAAGTCTTTTTGTTGTTGTTGTCCTATTACATTTTTCTTAGTTAAATTATTTGCAAAATATATAACTGTATCTAGGAAACAGTATTTTTTCACATAGAATAGTTCATTAAATGGGCCACTTTTACTTCACAATTGAAACTTAAACTCTCGCCAGTAATTTAACCTTTTCAAAGAATTATGTAAACTAAATCCTCCAGTGACCTGTATTCGTTTGTCTATGTTACACCTACTAGCTATTTCATGTACTTTGTGGAACACATTCTCTATATCCATCCTAAGTATGTATCTTTGAAAAATGCAATTATTTTTTATTGATGTATGCTTTGGCAGAAATTTTTTGCAGCAATAAATAGTAAGTTTTGTTAATTTTATATTAGATAACTTCGGATATTAGTTATCAATTGATATGCCTGATAGTTTAATCAACTCTGATAGCTTTATATATGCTGATGACTGTAAAACTCTTGGTAGTAACAAAGACCTTCTAATCTCTGATATTCAAAGGGTTTTACTCTGGAATCAGTCTAACAGTATGGCTATTAATGCTTCCAAGACTAAACTTCTCATTTTCTATTGCCACCAAGCTTTTGAGATTCTTATCAACAGTGAAACTATCTATTCTGTTCAACATGTTAAAGACCTAGGTGTTAGTATAGACCACAATTTGCATTGGAACCTGCATGCATTGATGCAGCTTCAAAAGGCAAGAAGAAATGCTTTTCATATGATAAAGTACAATGTTATGTTTCAAACTAGCCAGACGATAAATGCTAGGCTTATACAGTCATGTGTCTCAGTATTTTACTTTATGCTAGCCAGACATGGTTTCCTGGTGATGCCATCCTGCATAAGCTTGATAGTTTTCATAGACGTGTTCTGTATTGGGTTTTTGGCAAAGCACAGTTTTCCTTTGCTCTAGCCAGCAATTATCCATTGTATCCCATTATTGTGTTATTTCAACTTTACTACTTATTATTCATGAAAAATGTGCTGGACGGTTTATATTAGATAACTTCGGATATTAGTTATCAAGGAATATTAAATGAGAAAATAGGAATTTAAATGAAATCGAAAAAAAATTTTCCAATAAATCAAAATCCCAATTGCATAATGCAACAAAAAATTTTTGTTAAAGCCCAAATATGCTTAGAAGTATATTATACAAAGAGTAATAAAACAGTTTACTACCATTGATATGTGAATATATATGTTTAGAGACTAGCAAAATTTTAAGTATAGTGCAATCAGTCCTCAAAATGTCTTTTTAGATTTAAAGTAGAAACTCAATTATTTGAATTATGTTTATTGTTTACAGGTTGTATTTCGCTTCCCCCAAGACTGACGTCACCAAAAATATAAAACAATTAGAGACATGATTTCAATGAATTTGTAATTATACATTTGAATATATAAATGTATTTCTTTAGACCATGTTTTCTTTTGTTTTCTATATAGTTTAGATCATTGAAATGCGGAATTGCAAGGAAATAAATCTAAATAAGTGCTATAATTATAAATATTGACAGTTGGTATTTTGCATTTCATATATGTCTTACTGCAGATTCAGGGCTGGAACAAGAACAGCACTGGGGAACTTAGTGTCACAGCAGAAGTTTGCAAGTGTGACCATATTGTAGCAGCCCTGATTCTAGCAGAAAATAAACAAATAGAAGTCACTAGTAACTGTTGTAGAGGAAACATCCAGGATGCATATGGCTTCACACCAGAGTGATATCTAAGAAGAGAGGTTTATAAAGTTGCTTGAAAGGTGCTACCCTATTTGTCTCATGTATTATTATCAAGCTTAATAAACCATCTCAGTTGTTTTCTTATCTCTCAGCTCATGAAATAATAGCATGTAATTACCATGCCTAAGATGCCCATACTTCTGACACAGATGCAATGATGACTTTGATGATTGTGCTTAAAGAATTCCATCTTTATGAAAGGTTCCGTGACATAATTAGTTGGCTATTGAATCATTTGAGAAGAAATTGTCCAATGAGTACCTCTATGCCTACCTTATGATTTTTCAGATTGAGAGATGAAGTGCTTACTCAAAGAGAAGTACTCATGCAAATTTCATGTGAACCACAGTATGTGAAGTAACAGAATCAGAAGGAGTGTTAGCAATTGAAATGATAACTGCCACCCAGAAAGTAGTCTCAAGTCCCACTCTTCAACTATTGCCACAGAATTAATTTGAGCAAGGGGGCATGTGGAGTCATGCAGGGACTTTTTGTGATTATTATTTGCAATTTTAACTGTAAATGACGTCAATATGATGCAATGATTTATTTCTAGTCTAGTTTTACAAAAGCTGTTTCATGTCCCCTCAAATTGTGCTAATTATATTGCTCAAATTTAATTGTGAGGGAAATTGATGACATGACTATCTTATGATTAGTTTGATTGTAAACAAAGACAGGTATTAACTTGAATTATATAAATTGAGAAACAATGTTGAGAAAAGTTCAATAGAGTTTATCTAGCCTCAACTACTGTTTTACATCTATATTTATCTTTGTTATTTATTTTGATATGGAAATAATTGCATAAGTAAGGTGACAATTTGGGAGTGCTTTCTCAAAGTAAATTTTGCATTTCATATATGTCTTACTGCAGATTCAGGGCTGGAACAAGAACAGCACTGGGGAACTTAGTGTCACAGCAGAAGTTTGCAAGTGTGACCATATTGTAGCAGCCCTGATTCTAGCAGAAAATAAACAAATAGAAGTCACTAGTAACTGTTGTAGAGGAAACATCCAGGATGCATATGGCTTCACACCAGAGTGATATCTAAGAAGAGAGGTTTATAAAGTTGCTTGAAAGGTGCTACCCTATTTGTCTCATGTATTATTATCAAGCTTAATAAACCATCTCAGTTGTTTTCTTATCTCTCAGCTCATGAAATAATAGCATGTAATTACCATGCCTAAGATGCCCATACTTCTGACACAGATGCAATGATGACTTTGATGATTGTGCTTAAAGAATTCCATCTTTATGAAAGGTTCCGTGACATAATTAGTTGGCTATTGAATCATTTGAGAAGAAATTGTCCAATGAGTACCTCTATGCCTACCTTATGATTTTTCAGATTGAGAGATGAAGTGCTTACTCAAAGAGAAGTACTCATGCAAATTTCATGTGAACCACAGTATGTGAAGTAACAGAATCAGAAGGAGTGTTAGCAATTGAAATGATAACTGCCACCCAGAAAGTAGTCTCAAGTCCCACTCTTCAACTATTGCCACAGAATTAATTTGAGCAAGGGGGCATGTGGAGTCATGCAGGGACTTTTTGTGATTATTATTTGCAATTTTAACTGTAAATGACGTCAATATGATGCAATGATTTATTTCTAGTCTAGTTTTACAAAAGCTGTTTCATGTCCCCTCAAATTGTGCTAATTATATTGCTCAAATTTAATTGTGAGGGAAATTGATGACATGACTATCTTATGATTAGTTTGATTGTAAACAAAGACAGGTATTAACTTGAATTATATAAATTGAGAAACAATGTTGAGAAAAGTTCAATAGAGTTTATCTAGCCTCAACTACTGTTTTACATCTATATTTATCTTTGTTATTTATTTTGATATGGAAATAATTGCATAAGTAAGGTGACAATTTGGGAGTGCTTTCTCAAAGTACAGGGCAACACATAGCTCCTGGATATCTCTTAGATCTTCCAGCCCAAATTGTGGACCATTTAGGTTACATATACAGTTATGACTAGGGTAATAATAAATCTCTCATTTGATGTTCAACATGTACATGCATATATAATTTGCAACACTGTGATGATACTATACCATTGGTTAGCATGAATGCCTGGCAACTACAGGCTATTATTTAATGAGCTGAGAGATAAACAATGGAAATGAGATGTTTATTTGTGGATGAGATAAAAATTAAAAAGTGAGACAAATAGGGTAGTGTAGAATCACTCAGGTCCTCTTTTTATTTTTACTTTAATTTTTCAGGCACTCTCAATTTAATTTGGTGCTATTTTGTTAATGAATTGTTAATTTGTGATTATTTTGAACCTAAGTTTCGAACTTAATAATTGTCCCCTCAGAGCTTTAGAATTATGTGTTATTGCTCAGTTAATTTGCAAGGGAAACTAACTTTTGTAAAAAACAGTAAATATTTACCTACTTTTGTATAAATAGGGATTACAATTGTAAGCAATTGTCAAATAAATTTTGTTCTCACTGGATACTGTTTGCTTTTTATTATATTATATTTCATTAACCATTTTAGCTCTGGTATGAATTTTATAATAATGAAATTGTAAGATCCGGCAACAATGTGGGAGGAACTCTGCTGTGCCTGGAGCAATAACTTGCCCCTTGACAGATGTGAGCCTATATTGTGGTCACTTTAGGCTAGGTATAGGCATAGGCTATAAAAGAACTACTACCTATTGATTGAACATGCACAAATTAGAACACACCTCAAATATGCTATGCTGTTGGCAAACATGAATACGTGGTAACTACATGTTTATTACTATCTTATTACATGAGCTGAGTAGATAAACCCAGAGATAAATTATTTGTATTAAGCTAGAAATTACAACTTGAGACACACAATTAGCACCTTGGATTTGTAAGGATGGATTCTAAAGGCTTGGCTTTGGCATGATGCAGTGTGAATTGGTCACTACTTTAACCATCTTGGAATTACTTTTTTTGAGAATGAAATTGGTGAATTACCAATCTTCATTTGTTTTGTTAGAGAGTGGGTTGCTCTTGGCAATGGTAATCTTCTGCAACCTTTGTACTGCTTGAGCTGCTAAAAGCACCACATGATTCTACAGTAGCACCATTCACTCAAGTTAAGCACTATATTCTTTCTAAAGACATTGCTTTTCCTGGAAGCCATATATAATGGGTCATCTTGGATTTTACCTAAAGTAACTACTCACTTGGATGAATTACCAATGTTAAATTTATAAGTTCTCTCTTTACTGGAATTGGGGCTGCTGTTGTATGGCCACTACTTAAAGCCTTCTGCAGAGTCAATTAGTTTTCTAGTGTAATTACTATTACAGCCTGTGATTCTACATGGCAATTGTGACAGGACTCCTGGTGTGATCTTGAACAAGTCTTGTTCCCCTGTCAATGGTCAAGTGATGTTCTTAACTCTTTTTATTTGTTAGTACTCAAGTAAGTTCTGCTTTGTTTTTGTGCTTGTACCTCTTTGGATGTATTACCAAATGCTGCTGTATTCCCCTTTTTAGGCTGTTAATGTGTGGTCTCTACAATCTGCGTGTTTCTCATTAGTAGTTTGGGAAGTGCTCCCAACTGTCAATATATTTTGTTACTTGGAAGTTATTGTTTTGTTCTTATTTTCTTATGGATTCTAGTCATACCATTATTTATTCTAATTTTGGGACTCCTCTCTAATTTTGGGACTCCTCCGTCTTGGAGTGTCCCCTGTACAAGCAGTGGTAGCCCAGACATTACCCCTTGTACCATTGGATCTTTGCTTGATTTATCTCCTTCTAATTCACCTATGCAAGTCACACAGAGGATCAATCAGAATGCCTCAACTATTCCTTATAGTATTGCCAGTAATGCTAGCCCAGAGTATCACTGAAATTACCATCAAAATGCTCTGCCTATTCCTGCTCATCCTTATAGTAGTGCTAAGCAACCACCTACCCAACCCACCCCACATTTTGAATGCTCAGCAAATGGAAATCAAACATTTGAAAGATGCTTTATCCCAACAAGTTGCCATGAGAATGGAAAGTTGCTTATCAGTAGTGTAAGAAAGGGATAGGAGAAGTCACAAATTGACCTCTTGTCCTCTGCTGATTCATTGATATTGGAGGAGTGGTTATAATGACTCACCTACATGACAAATGTTGATTGACAGCTTGCTAATGGATTTTCAGTGACGTCACATACTTGACATTTTTACGTGTATTGACTAATGGATTTCAATTAGTGATTCATGACACTTTTAATAGATTTTTATAGTGATACATTTACATGTTGGGGCCAACAATTTAGTTTACACTGTTTTGATATAATGACTAATTTCATTGTTTGTTAATATACACGGCTATATCACACTTGCTTGCATACATTACATTGCATTTTGTTAATATATCTCATTATAACACATTACGTTTTGTTTTTTCCATGATTTCAGATGATTGCACACACAATTTGGGAACTTTCAAAAAACCAAATTTTGTTTTTGTCGATATACACTATTAACACATTTATTGTATCATGTTTTTTATGCTGCATTTTGTAATCTCATGCTAATGACTATTTTCCATAAAAATTTTCCATGTTTTTTGTATAAAGACACAAACAAGCAAAGACTGCAATTTCATTCCATGTGTAATACATAATAAAACCAAGCTACATTTTTGGAAAGAGTAAAACATGGGTTATGTATAAAACTGAAATTCGCCTCCTAAAATGTTTACATGCAATGATATTAATAAAATCTATATACAAAATTATTATATATTAGTTTTTACATGGCAATCTTTTCTTTACACTTAGTTTTTGGTTTATTTGATTTTTTTGGGTTGTATATGTCTGGTGACTGATTCATCTTTTATTGACTTTTCCACATTGTTCACTTTTTGTACGTGTTTATATATTGATACACATTCATCAACTTTTCCATGTTTTTTCACTCTTACTTGCTTTTTATAATGTTATATGGCTCAATCTCTTGCATGTCAAGACGATTATTCAATAAACAAAATCTTCTAAAGTAAAAACATCTTTAATTGGGGTGAAAAATGCATTAAATTATGTGTTCATCATTAAAAACTGAAACCACTATTACTACAACATGTCAAGTAGAATAGAACATAGAAATTTTGAAAATATCAGCACTATTTTAAAAAAATAATGCTATTTCACTAATTATTTATTGTAAATTTTTTGGTAAATATATTTTTTCAAGTTAATTATTTTGTTAATTTATTTTTCTTGCAATTAATTTCTTTGCTGAGAGATTTAAATTATAGCATTTGACCAAGAACAAATTACTGTTAAAAAAGCACCCAACACTTTAATCAATGGAAAGATGAATTTATCACGATAATGTCAATAAGTATTCTTTCCCAACATCAAATTACTTGTTACCAGTTGTGAAGGAGTTGGTGTTTTAATGCTATGAAGGAATAAATTCTTTTTACAGTTTTTGCTATTGTTTTTTCATTTTGTAATTTAGTTTTTTTACACATTGCATTGATAATATATGTAGTGTTTTTATTTTGCAAATTAAGTCTCACCAGGAAATTTTTATTGACGTTAAACATGTACAAGAAATCATTTTTCACTTAATCATATTATATAATTGTAAAATAACTTACCAGCAGTGGAGAAATTCAACCATCCTTGACTCAATTTCTGTAAAAACTGAACAATGTGTTACATTTTGCAACTCAGAAAAATAATATCAGTAGATTTATTTAATTAAAAACACAAATGTATAGAGTTTACACAAATGCTACAAAACTTTACATTTATTCCATCAATATATGATTGTCACAGGTTTATACATTTGATCTCATTTTATCATGATTGCAGTTCTAAAATATTGATTTATACCATTAAACCATGATTTCCACCTTATATCTCATGTTCATAGTATGCATTGGTGGTTGTGTTTGGATATATCTTTCCATAAAATCCTAGCATACTTCCATAATTAAACAACATTAGTATGATATTTGTTATTGAAATTATAACAAGATTCATATTTCCAAATAAATTACCACACAATTCATGTAAAAATTGAACAATGTTTTTATCTCACTCAAGAATTTTGCTGATTTTTCATTAAATATATAATTCCATCACTAAAAATTGTTTTGCAATTTCATCAAAAAATTTCTTGTGAGACATCAAAAAAGCATTCATCACATTTGTTAAGATTGATTGACAGGTGCTAATTGATGAGTCAAAACCTATTGTTAATTCATGAAATCAGTGGATTTCTTAAGCAGATTTGATATGGTCTTTGTTTTCTCTGCCAGATCTGGAAGGAACATCCCATAAAAATTTAGAAATCCCATTAGTTGTTGCATATCCCTCCAACTTTGATGTGTCTCAATTTTTTCCAGAAAATCCTTTGAATTTGTCTTGATTGAAATTTTTCCAGACTGAATGACTCTCCCCAGAAAGGTTACCTTCATCTGTGCCAAGGAACATTTATTTCCATTGACCTTCAAACCAGCCTTTTGTAGCAATTCTAGTGTGCAAGAGAGTTTGTTCAAATGTTCATTGAAAGTCTGACTAGCTACAAAATATCATCAATATACACTGATATTCCTGGCTCAAGCATATTAGAGTTGTCCTTTAATACTTTGGTTATGTACTGCTGGAAGGTGGCTGGTGCATTGCATAATCTGAAAGCCATGTACTTCCATTCATACAGGCTGTGCTGGGTAATGAAAGTAGTTTTCAGAATGTCTGAGGGTCGCATCAGCACTTGCCAGTATGCCTTGCATAGATCCAAGCACAAGAAAAATTTGTATTTACTAGCATCATATAACAGGTCTTCAATCCTTGGCAATTGATAAGCATCTTTAATGGTGACATCATTCATTTTATGAAAATCTATGCACAGATGGTATTTCTTGCCTTGTCTAGTAAAAAGGTTGGAGCAGCATAGGGGCTGTTGCTACCCTGGATAATTCCACTCTTGATCAAATTGCTCAAGATTTTTTCGTACTTGGTTTTAAAATTTTCTGGGACCCTACATACTGGTGAACTAATCTGCTTATCGTGCTTAACCTCAATAGCATGCTCCTCCCCAATGGCTTGGCTGACACTCATTGCTCCATAGTTGAAAACTTCATGATGACTATGTAAAACAGAGATTAGCAATCTTCTTTCTCTTTGTGCTAAATGAGGATGAGTGTGATTTGTAACAAGAGGCATTTTGACTAGATTAGATGTTTTGTCTAAGTTGTGGACTGCAGTACAAATTGACAGACAAGATGTCAAAATATTTTTAACCTGAACCAGCACACCTACTATTTGTAATTTCAAAGTTTCAAACTGGACTGGAATATTAGATCCATTTAAAATTGTCATGCATGTCTTTCTTTGAGAGAGTTTACACAGGTTGGGTGTGAACCAAATCCCTTTCGCATATTTTCCTCATTGTCTTGCTATCATGACATCCCTGTTAATGTCATTTTCAGAAAAGACAGCAGCTCTAATCCAGTGGTTTGCCTTGAGGGATACTGGCTCTATTAAATCAAAAATTATTTCTTTTTTGGGGACAGTGGTTAATTGAGTAGCTTCCTGATCCTTGATAGATATGGTGTTATTTTTATAATCAATCATGCATGAGTTTCATTCTAAAAAAATAGTTTCCCAAAATGAGATCATATGGAAGTTTATGATTAGATGTGTCAATTACAATAAGGTCCACTTTGAAAGGCTTGCACAGTTGCAAAGCAAGGTATCACATAGTTTCCCTTTCAGTGAAATGGGGTTCCCAGAATTATCAATTAGTTTGACACAGGATTGGTCCAGCAAATCTTGGTTGAAGAATAGCCCTTTGCAGCATTCATTGCTAATGATAGAAGCAGCAGCTCCAGTATTAATGGTAGCATTAATAATGTTTCCGTTTATCTCCACTGGGATCAGATTCTTGTGTATCAGATTAGTGATGACTAGAATATCCTGTGCATATGGTTTGCAGGAGTCCGTGCTTCATTTAGTTTAAATTCTACAGAGAGATTGACTAATCCTCCATCAAATCAACTAAATTTTTTATAAGAGATGATTCAGGCTCTTCCACAATGAATCCTTCTCCATCAGCAATTAATTGTATCTTTGCATGACAGTTAGATTTCAAATGTCCCTTTTCTCCACATTGGAAACAGCTGACAGAGGACATATCAAATTTCTTCTTAAAAACCGTCTTCCTAGCCTTATTGGATTCAAATCTTTTCCCTACTCCAGCCAGGTCAGTGACATCTTTGTCTATGCAATTGGAATTATGCATCAAATACACTACACTGATCACCTTTCAAATAATATTGTGCAGCTTTCTTTGGGATCACATTTCACCTCCAATTGGTTTTGGATAGAGGGGGGAAACCCTCAACAGATATAGGAGAAGAGGTCGTGGCAAAAGTACTCAGTTGACAAACTGCTTAGTCATCACCTCTTTTGAATGACATATCACACAGTAAGGTTTTGTACTGATGTTTAATATGTGGGGCCTGATAATGATCTTTGAAGAAACCCACTAACAATTGGTAATCAGTCTTAATGTTACAGTCAAGCATCATATAATGATTATAAGCTAAACCACTTAGATATAGTCAGAATTGAGACACTGCAGATTCTTGGGAATTCTTGTACTGCTTCATAGTGAGTTCAAATTAAAAGAACCACTTGTCAAATGACTGAGACACAGTCTCAATCTGGCCCATAAATTTAGGGAGTACAGAGTGTTACTAAATACTTGTAATTGCCCACTCAACTCAGGAGGAAGAATAGAACTTCTATATCAAGGGCAATTACTTGTATTACCAACATTTATAACAGGGCATGTATCACTGGCATGCTCCTTCATAGTGGGTACAACAGTTGTATTAACAGGATCAGAGATAGAAGGAACATAACAAGTTTGAGGGTTTGCTACCATGGCCAGGGTGGACACATGAGTTCAAGAAGATTGAGTGAATTTTGGAAGACAATTAGCAGCTGAGGTGCATAAAGAGGCAGAATTCAGAGGCACTGTCATCATGTTTTCCTCAGCTAAAGACAATGCATTCATTTCATTGATTGGATGGTTCCTAAGTCCTGACTGAAGCATTCAGCCAAATTGATTAGTAATTCTCTCAGCCAATTCTTCCAAAGCTTCATCTAGGGCAGCACAAGTAACATAATCATCAGCATGCAATTTGAGTGACTGCTCTTCACCTTAAATTGTAACAGTATTTCTTAATTCCTGTATTTGAAGTTCTAATGTGAATGTGGATGCCAACATCTGCCTTTCCATTCTCTGATAAGAGTAATGGCCAAGTGAAGAAGAGATCACTAACTTGGCTTCTGATTGTTCAAGAGCTGAGTTCATTACACCTATTGTGATTGGTCAAGCATTCGTGACGTCACATATCACATGACAGACTGTGAATATTGGAGAAGATGATTTAATTAGTGAGTTATCAGTTTTTTGACAGCTACTAATGTATTTTTGACAACTGCTAATTGATTTGAAATACTTTTTTAACTGATTTTTATGGTGATCCAGTCACATGGTGACTCAATTTAGTTTACATTCTCATGTTTTGATATAATGATGGCTAATATTTTTTGTTAATATACTTGGCTATATCACATATTACACTTGCTTGCATACATTACATTGCATTTGTTAATATGCATTGTTATCACACATTATGCTTTTTTGATCCATTTCCATGATTTCTAATGATTGCACATACAATGTAATTTGGGAAACTTTCAAAAAACCACATTTCTCTTTTGTCAATATGAAAATAATTCTCAGATGTAAAAGCCAACACTTGTTTATAACATTTGTATAGATGTATATTTCAACATGTATTAAAATTAATTAAGGATATAGTATGCAAGAGGTAGAAAAAACAACAATTTTAGAAGTTGTGTATAAATTGTAAAAGTTTACATTACACAACAACTCTGAGTGATGAAGTTCTTAAACCATGTTTCTTGTAACAATGTCTAATCATGCAACAAGGAATATAATTGATAGAAGCAAAACTCATTTCAATGTGTTGATATCCAAACACAAAGTGGAGAAACATTTTGCTAAACTTAAACACAATAGCCACTTGAAATAGATGCACATTTTCAAAAACAAGATAGAAATATACGGCAAAGCATATGAAATATACCATTGATGAATCAATAAAAATTGAAATGTCTGATATATATGACAAAGACAAGTTCATTTTCATCAATATCTAAATAAAAAACTGAAATAAATTTTCACCATGCTTAGGAATTACATGTGAAGCAAAACATATTGCATATGAGCTGTTTTTTGTCCAGATCAAGTTGTTATCCAGAACTTCACCACATCTAGGGAAATTTCACAGAAGCATCACCATCATTAGACAAAATATTTGTTGCTGAAAAATCTTTATGCCAACAGATGGCACTTGAAAATGCTTAATATTGCCTATCTTAATACATTAGGAAATATTATTATGTGCAATTTCTTCTAAAGTATGCAACATTTTCAAAACCAATAGTGATAATATGAATGCTAATGTCCTTAAGATTCCACAGAACCATTAAAGTACTCATTTACTTTCTTAGTTTTTTGTATAATTCATGGCAGTTTTTGTCAAAAATCCATGATTTTTGAGGTAGATTTGAATTGCTCGGAAATTGATTGGCTGCCCTGAGAGTTGATTTTTGAAAATTTTCCCTCACAGCATGTAATATTATCACTATTGGTTTTGAAAATGTTGCATACTTTAGAAGAAATTGCACAAAATAATATTTCCTAATGTATTAAGATAGGCTATATTAAGCATTTTTTAGCGCCATCTGTCAGGATAAAGATTTTGCAGCAAAAAATATTTTGTATATTTTTATTTTTTGTAGTTGACATGGGAAATCACGATGGATAAACTTGTTATCCAGATTATTCAGTACATTGTAGGCTAATGCATCAATAATAGTAATGCATTAATTCATTCTCATAAAGTTACACGTGTTTCCATGTTGAATTAACCATTCTAAATGCATAAAATGTTTGAAATATGTAAACAAAGCTAGTTAATGACGTATTATTCAGACGCAAAAAATCCAAGTGTGTGGTAATTAGAAGACAAGTTGCTAAAAATTTTGAACATCATTTAAGTAAGCTGACATATCCTTAATAGTAATACATTAGTTCACCCATCCAAAATTACTTGTAGGCCCAAAACACTCTTTCATTTCTACACAACAACTTAAGAGATTCAATTAAACTAATCATTTATTTGTTTGTAAGGTTTCCTTCTCTAAAGCCAATGTTATGAAATTGCAATTGTACCACTTGAATGCATTTGGATATGATTAGGGGGACAGTCAAAATTTTCCCTTGATTGATGTAGTGCAATAATGAATATTTCATCATCCAACAAATGAATAATTCTTTAATATAATAAATGCTGTTGTAAGCATTTCACAGAACTCGAAAAACATGCTAGATTTCAAACAAGGCATCATGATTGATGAAAACAACCTACTGCATGTTTTTCATGCATTCACCTTATTTAATTGACTTTTTGTGTAGCTACATACATCACTATGGTTTTCTGCTTTGTAACTTTAATGTGTAAATACAATGACACATTTGTTATTTGGAGTTGATGATTTTTCCATCATTATATGATTTCCAATTGTTAAATTTGTAAACTCCATGATGCATTTGCCATTTTAAACTTGCAAATATTGGTAAATTGGTAAACAATGTTAGTTAATTTGATGTTTTAACATTTATAATGAAAAATCCACTCAAATTCACTACTCTGAAAACTATTAGCACTTCAATCTCTTGCATGTCAAGATGATTATTCAATAAACGAAATCTTTTAAAGTAAAAACATCTTTAATTGGGGTGAAAAATGCTTTAAATTATGTGTTCATCATTAAAAACTGAAACCACGATTACTACAACATGTCAAGTAGAATAGAACAAAGAAATTTTGAAAACATCAGCACTATTTTAAAAAATAATTCTATTTCACTAATTATTTATTGTAAATTTTTTGGTAAATTTATTTTTTCAAGTTAATTATTTTGTTAATTTATTTTTCTTGCAATTCATTTCTTTGCTGAGAGATTTGAATTATAGCATAAAAACAATTACTGTAAAAAAAGCATCTGAAACTTTAATCAATGGAAAGATGAATTTATCATGATAATGCCAATACTTATTCTTTCCCAACATCAAAAAACTTGTAGCATATAGATATAACATTGGTATTTCATCCAAGTAACAGAAATACTTTTAGGCAAGAACCAAGATGACCAATTCCTACGGCTTCCAGCCAAAGCGGAACATCCAGAAGTAAAGTGCTTAACCTATTGACTGGTGCTACCCTATTTGTCTCACTTGCTTAATTTCTATCTCACTTCAAAAATACAAACTCTCATTTTCATTGTTATCTCTCAGCTCACTATTAAATAATCTGTAATTGCCAGATATTCGTGCTAGCCACCAGCATGGTATCATCACAGTGTAAGGT
>CABFPE010000589.1:98120-108686 GCA_900660155.1 Hofstenia miamia
AACAAATATTTTAGAAGAGAAACTCAAAGAGTTACCTTAAGATACCTTTGTGAAAAGCACAAGATGGCTTTCCAACTACTTAGCTATGTAGTATATCACATGGAATCGGCATTGATTGCAGTAGCAGAACTGTTTACGATACTGTTCGAGGTAATCCAATGTCTTTTGAGTATTGCAACATAACGAATAAAATCATCTTTTCATAACTCAAATGAATAAATTAATTCAGAACGAGGCAAAATCGCCATATTTGCAAAAATTAACCAAAAAAGTTAATTCGCATCTTGGCAAGATACTACTACTATTACTATTAGGATAAACATTGTGGTAATTACTGATAAAATTTATACAGAAAGTCACTATAACGGTCTGAATAAAAATGAACTTCTATTACTTTATCTGGCAGAGTTCTATTGGTTCGTTTTCAAACTGATTCTTAATATTAAGCAACCTTCAATGCTGAAGGATGGACCCTGACGATTACTACCATTGTCAGGTGCACCTTCGAGAGATTAGTTATGAAAGATCACTCTAAAAATATGAGCAATGGAGTCTTACAAGAATCAAGTGTTTGCTTTCAAACCTTGTATGCTATTTACAGTTTCACAAAGTATTTATTCAAAGGTACTTATTACAGAATTGTTTCCATAGGGATCGTGTTATCACAACTAAGAAAAACATAAGAAAAATCTTGTGCATGCAAGATGTTTGGAAGGAAAGGGTTAACTCGTAGAAAAATATATAAATAAGTAATGCAAAAGTCAGCATAATGGAATATAACACAATGATATATATAGATTTCTTCAAAATAACTAATAAATTGAAACAAAAATCTTATAAGACTAGCAGTACTAAATGTTATCGTTCATATTAAATTGATAACAAAATATTTGCCAAGCAGCAAAAAATTTCGATGGCAGAATTATTGCTATTGATAACATAGAGTAACATCAGGCATTTGCTGTTAATGATTTTGCAATTCTAAATATTGGTAATAATTTTAGATTCCGAAAAGTTGTCCCTTTAAATCAATATCAAACATTTGGTCTCTACTTTGGGTGGCTATAAAAGGTTCGTAAAATTTCGGCATATAGAGATTTCATTGAGCAGAATTTACTAAGAATATGGCATTTACATTAACCGGAATTTTCATTGACCAGAATTTACATCGAACTGCTTAAGCAACCACTTTCAATATGAAAATTGCTTTTGAATCTTCCAAATGGCCATGGAATGTCTAAGCAGAATTCTAGCATTTGAGATATTTGGTCTGAGTTTTTACGTTTTCAGCTTGAGTTTGAGTATTATTTTTAAAGAAAATTCCGAGTTTTTATTTTACAATAATTCCAGCTGATAAAGAGATTGACATTTGTAATAATTCAATTTTTAGGGGATTTTTGAGGGGATTTTCAATTGAGTTTGAGTTTTGAGGATTTCTCTTCAAACCTTTCTGATCAAATTTTGAAAGCTTATAGGGTTGGAGTACTTAACATTCCAAGTATTTGAAAACCCTGCATATCTATATAGAAAAATATGAAACCAATATGGTAATTACACAAAACTTTGCATTCTACAGGTATCAAAAATACTGAGGTTTAGTTAAAAATTTAATTCAATTTGGTTTGAGGAATTGTTAATTCAATGTAATATTTGGTGCCTATTGTAACAGAATGCAAGCTTAAGGACATTCCTTGTTAGCCTCACAAGGTTAAAAAGGTGCAAATTTAAAGCCACCTAAGAATTTTATTTAGAGTAATTTTGATTTGTAAATAAGTTATTATAATCAAGTAATGTTAAACAGGTAATAAAAGAGAATACAGCAAAAAATAGGTAATTTGCTTAGCCTTTTGATGAAATGAGCAAGAACAGACATTTAAATTTCCATTGATCATCTGATTAGGGGAAATTATATAATTAATGAGTAAGTAATTTTTAGTCAAAGTTAAACTGGGAAAACTAAGTTTTATTGAATACAGTATCAATGAACTTTTAGTAGAGTTTGGTTGTTCATTAAATTCATTAAACTTGTTCAGATCTATAATGAAATTAGATAGCTAAACTCTTAAGTTGCAATGCTGGTGCAAAATAATTAATGGATATGGGCAGTGCCTTTGAAGATAAATCAATGAACATCATAATTAATGAATTTAATGAATTGCTACTAAACACTGAACTATTCAATTGTGAAGTTGCAATGTTAACTTAGAATGGTTGATGATTATTGCAACCTTATATGAATTAGATCTAAATTATATGTTGTTTATCTAACTGCTAAATTATTAATACAATGCACCTTCATGTAGCATCATCCAAATAAAATCAGAAATAAGCTGCAAACGTTGCAAGAGAAGACTAAGATCAAAAAGAAGTTGATTAAATTATTGTAATTAAATTAATTGCTATTATTTCAGATTAATTTGTAAAATGCAACTAAGAAAACAACATGTGTCAAAAAAGAGATATTTGTGTCTGTTGAAAAAAATACTTTTGACTAAATGAGGCTTACATTATTTTTAGCCACTATCTTGGCAGAAAGTTTAAATTTGAATCAACAGGTACTTCTTTTGGAATTACTATAAATAGATTAGAAACCATTGTAAGAATTTGATAAAGAATTTTACTTAGAATTCTTATTTTGTTTTCACATTAATGGTTTGATTATTTAATACGATGTCAAGCTAATCAAGCATGTTTAGTAGTGGTCTGGATACATCACAGGGAATGATTCTCGGGTCTCTGTGCCAGATCACAAAAGTGCACATAGGTTAGGTGTAGGGGTTTTCTCTCGATTAGCTTACTAGCATTTCACTTCTACATGTATTAGATAATTAACTGTCAACAAATGGTTGGATAACCAAACCCTAGGAATTATCTTAATATTATTTTAGATCCAAATTAGTGACCTATAATTGACCGATAAAGTGAAAGTACATGTAGTAAATTATAAATGTAGGTTAGGAAGTTGTTCAAACAGAATAAATTTAAATAAGCCAATATATTTTGGTAATGGCTACATGTAATATTTAATAAACAACTAGTAACAATTCAGGTTGCAATTAGATATAACACTTTCACACAATAGAGTTTAAGTCAAGTTGTGTCATGTCTTGAGTAAGCACTGACCTAATGTAGGGTACACATAAGCTATCTTGATTGAGCTGAGAAGTGGCACTCAAGCATTGGATGGAATGGTGAAACTGGATGTGGAGATCCGCTTTGGGCAGATGCCCACTAGGAGATCATTATGGAGGTTACTGCATGGCTTCATCACCTAAAAAATGAGCAGTTAATTCCATGTTAAATAAGTTAACAGAAGAAACTAGTCAAGCAGTAACAACAAGTAAATCCTTACCCGCAATAACACAGCTAACGTTATAAAGTAACAGTAGATAAACAGTGATAATGCCTGGTAGAGGATGTTACAATACACACTTTATTAATTCCCTAAGTCTGTCACTTAATACACTGGAAGAAGAAAAGCTGGCTAATAATAAACCTAGAATTTAATGTTAGATTGTAGAAACTCCTGCCATGCGCAATGTCCATTTGTTTAATTCAGCATGCAGGGATCTAATGGTTTCTGTGTACTTATCACTTTATTACAATGTCTTTGGTAACTATAATTACTCAATGGATCTGCTTGATGCAGCTCTCCTTGTCAGCAACAGATTCTACAATCCCAGTTCTTCAAAGTGTCTAGAACACTCAGCTTAATGAAGTTATTATGTGTGCCTTAACCTATGATGGTGCCTTCTAATGAATAGACACAACTTGACCTAAACTCTTTTGTAAGGTGTTCTGTTGTGTTTTGATTTACTAACTAGATTATTGAAAGTCTTCACAACTGTAACATAATCCAAGGCATAATGCTGCTAAGAAGAGAAGAACAAAGGATTAGTCATTATTAAGATTGAATTATGATTTATTAATTGTAAACAAATTAAAGTTAATTATCATGATTATGTTTGTAATATGCAACTAAGAAACAAGATAGCAAATTAGTACTTGTGTAGAATTTTGACAACCTTCCAACTAATAAGTATTACTTATTTTAGGAGCTGCTGTAACATTTTTCCCTCCTTAACTAGTACAGTAGTGTAGCATCATCCAAACAAAATCTCAAATAAGCTGCAAAATGTCAAGCAGAGGGGATTAAAGTCAAAGAAAAATGATTAAAAAATATTGTAATCAAATCAATTTATTTAAGTAAGTTATAAATGTAGGTTAGGAAGTTGTTCAAATAGAATTTATTTAAATAAGCCAATATATTTCGGTAATGGCTACATGTAATATTTAACAAACAACTGGTAACAGTTCAGGTTGCACATAGATATAACACTTTCACACAATAGAGTCTAAGTCAAGTTGTGTCATGTCTTGAGTAAGCACCAAGCTAATGTAGGGTACACATAAGCTATCTTGATTGAGCTGAGAAGTGGCACTCAACCATTAGATGGAATGTTGAAACTGGATGTGGAGATCTGCTTCAGGCAGATGCCCACTAGGTGATCATTACATAGGTTACCACATGGCTTTGTCACCTAAAAAATGAGCAGTTAATTCCATGTTAAATAAGTTAACAGAAGAAACTAGTCAAGCTGTAACAACAAGTAAATCCTTACCCACAATAACACAGCTAATGTTATAAAGTAACAGTAGATAAACAGTGAGAATGCCTGGTAAAGGATATTACATGGCGACCATGACAGCCAATAACAGCAAATCTACAGAAGAAACATTCAGTTAAACCACCTGCAAGATGATAATAAGCTATAAGTGAAAGTACAAAAGCAGCAAGTTGTTATACAAACCTACTATCAATGGAAGAAAGAGAGATACCCCAAACTGAACAGATGCACTTTACTGAGATCTTGGAATCACAACCTAAAGATGGGAAAACCACTACAAACCAGAAGAAAAATGACATAAGGAAGAAAAGGAAGCTCAAAAAAGACTGCAGCAAAAGCAGTAACTCCCAGAACAATTTGATCATTGCCATACTTCAGTGAGAATTCAGCAACAGATCCCACAGACACAGAACTACAATCCCTTAGTTCACCCCCAGAGATGAACCCCATAGACACAAACCCACTGGATATAATGGTGATGTTAAAAAAGAGCAAAAAAGTGAGGAAGCCCTAAGACAACAAGAAGAACAATTGACTGAGAAAGTCAAAGAGATGGAATGTCAAAATGAATCAATACTGAGCGGAATCAGAGTGAACATGGAAATGCAGTTAGAAGAACAAAATTAGCTATTTCAAAATGAAATTAAAATCCTTACTCACCAACTGTTGGAGTCCAACAAAAGGTTTCTAGAAGAAAACCAGTGATGGCAAGAGAAAAATCAAGAACTGAAGAGAACAAATAGACAANATGAAATTAAAATCCTTATTCACCAACTGTTGGAGTCCAACAAAAGGTTTCTAGAAGAAAACCAGTGATGGCAAGAGAAAAATCAAGAACTGAAGAGAACAAATAGACAACTAATTGAGGACAATGACCTACAGGTGGGAGAACTGGAAAAACTCAAAGATAAATTGAGACTGCTATGATTAATAGAAGAGCAAAATAGAAACAATATCTCATGAAATCGAATTCCATGCCAGAATGGAGAGTGAGTTACAGGCACCACACATGCCAACCCACAAGGAGGTAACATTTGAAGAATCAGATGAAGATTCTGACCTCAAAAAACAGAAAATAATAAACGAAATCAAGAAAGCAGTATTTAACAAAAGAACGGTGTTTTAAACATGAAAATCGGGTGGCAATATTACCTGAAGCGGTATTTAACAAAATAATAGTGTTTTAAACATGAAAATCGGGTGGCAATATTACCTGAAGAGGTATTGGAAGTGAAACGTAACATTTTTCATTAGAAGATCAAACTTCAATATAATTAACATCATTTATAAGCAAAATTATACAGCTTTATATAAGAAAATCAGATTCCAACATTAACTTGAGCAGTGTAAATTCTACGAACAAACTACTATGTATGACGTAAAAATACATAAAGAGAACTGTAACAAAAAAAATCGATTTAAAGATTTTTTTAATTAAAAACACAAATGTATAGAGTTTACACAATTGCTACAAAACTTTACATTTATTCCATTGATATATGATCGTGACACAGGTTTATACATTGGATCTCGTTTTTTCATGATGGTGCTTTATTTTTCAGCATATCTCAGCATCAAGGAAATTTATCCAATATGGGTAGTAGTGTGCGTCCAACAAATTGAGGTTCTAAAATATTGATTTATACCATTAAACCATGATTTCCACCATATATCTTGCATTCATAGTATGCATTGGTTGTTGTGTTTGGATATATCTTTCCATAAAATCCTAGCATATTTCCATAATTAAACAACATTAGTATGATATTTGTTATTGAAATTATAACAAGATTCATATTTCCAAATAAATTACCACACAATTCATGTAAAAATTGAACAATGTTTTTATATCACTCAAGAATTTTGCTGATTTTTCATTAAATATATAATTCCATCACTAAAAATTGCTTTGCAATTTCATCAAAATTTTTTTGTGAGACATCAAAAAAGCATTCATCACATTTGTTAAGATTGATTGACAGGTGCTAATTGATGAGTCATTGTTAATTCATAAATAATATACAGAGTGCAGTTATTTGTGCATTATATAATCAATCTGTGAATAATTTTAGAATTTACATGTGTATGTGTTGGAGGATTTGTTATATATGCTACCAATCTTAATGATTAATGTATACTAACATTATATCTCATTATTAAAGGGTGGTTGTATTGAATTGGCGTACAGAAATTACATAGACTAGAAATTATATAGACTTTGGAAATTACTTAGACCAGAAATTACATCGACCGGAAATTACTTAGACCAAAAATTTAAAACCCTTTTTCATTGGATAACTTAAGAACACGTCAAATAGTCTATTGGAAATAAATATTTAAATGATAAAGTCACTCTCAAAATTTCTGTCATTTCCAGTTACATTATTAATTAATGAAAGTATTAGATATATATGTATTTGTATTATTAGTGCGATAATTGTTTTTAGAGATCTATAATGGAAAATATTCAATTTTCAAAAACCTATCGTGGGAATCCAATGATAATTTTGAATGGTTATAGGTTTACTGTAAATCGTATTAAAAACAATCGCAAATATTGGATGTGTGTTGACTGCAGAGTTAAACTAATAACCGATATCAACCACAACGTAATTAAATTGCCTGACATTGAAGATCATCCCCATTCATCAAGTTTATCAGAGGTTTCGGTTGCCAGAGAAGCACGCCGATTAATGTCTTCAACTATGCAAAGTGATCCTTTGCAAAAGGCTTCTGCTGTTTACAACAGCGTAATGCAAACGGTAGATAGTAATGTTTCTATATGAATATTCCTCTACACAATTTTTCAATTTTTATTAGTGATTTTTATTTTACTTATATTTTTAAATAGCTCTCACCCGAGGAAGCTGTACACATCAGTGCAAAAGATTCTGTGATTCGATCACTGAATTATATTAAATCGAAGTCACTTCCTCCTCTTCCTACTTCTGCTGAGGATTTGGTTGTCCCTGCTCAATTCAGGAACGACTGTTTCAATGACAATTTTTTGCAGCTGGATACAGTTGTGGACGGCAAACGATTGTTAATTTTCTCATCTAATTTCTTACTTCGCTTGCTGATATCTTCCAATGTCATACTTGGAGATGGTACTTTTGACGTCGTACCTTGCTATTTCATGCAGTTGTATTCAATATGCTTTTTCTATCAAAACAAATTATTTGTGGGAGTTCACATTCTAACTCGGCAGCGAACTAATCAGGTATTTTTATAAACTTTTTAATATATTATTCATTTTGTAGGTTTATTGTACCATACTTCAATTTCTGCAAAATTTCGCAAACACTGAACATGTTCAATTTCAACCGGCAGTTTTTTTGATAGACTTTGAGCCTGCCATGATTTCAGCCATTCACACAGGTAGAATTTTAATAGTTCATTACCTTATAATCTTGTTTGAATTAGTTCTACCAGCTACACGCATTCGCGGGTGTTATTTTCACTTTTGCCACTAGTAAAAAATTTAGATATTATATTACCATATTGATTCGGTGAGATTCGAACTCACATCTACTGTACTTGTGTACAGCTGTGTTAATCTTACACTACGAATCAGAAAGTATTCAACAGAATCCAAGGTTGTCTAAAAGGTACTGGAATATAAAAAATTCGAGATTTATCTCACAAATATATCGTTTTAAAAACAGTACAAAATATATTGTAGTGATAACCCTGTAAAGTTACGAAATCTAACTTGCTTGTGAATTTAATATGATAAATTTAAAAAGAAAACTAATTTCACATAGAACTATACTGGAATTACAAAACTTAAAACAAACGCAAAACACTGGTATAACTGGCTCTGCATAGTGGACAAGTATCAACCATAAAATCTCCGGGTTCAAACAGAGTATTTTTACAGTTAGTGCAAAAGTCTGTGTGGCCACATGGCACTAAAGCCCAACGTTCATCGTTAATTGAATTAGTAGTGCAAATAACGCAGTTTTTTGAAGTTACAACTTCTTCTACAGTAGCAGGTGATGGCTGGGATACCAGTGTACCATCAATAAAGTCTATCCTCGACCAATCGAAATCAAATTGATCAGGAATTGATGGTACTGCCTCATTAGGATCTGCGTCAGTTGAATTTGGTAAACCCATGAAATTATACGACACGCCACGCAAAAATGTACTTCGGGAAATTTCACCACAACTATATTTTAATTGTAGTGTCATTACACGCTTGTTAATGTCGTCGTAAACTTTATTGCGTCGTTTAACAGTGGCACCACTGTCGATTTTTAATAACAACTGCCTAGAAGACAAATCCTGCTTGCGAAGGAACTCAATGAAATTCCATATATTAGAATTTGAAGGAAGTGTACGAGATATACCAAAATGCCATCCTTCCAAATCGTTGGTCGTTCTCAATGATTCATTCGACACACACCAAAGATCCTGCTTAAATCTTTGAAACCACGTGTTCCTAAACAAAATTTATTTTAAGGTAATTTTAAATCAAACTACCGAAAGTACTGAAAATAGGGTAAAAGGGGAGATAGGTTTGGATTGCTCATCACAGTCTGCTCCAGAGAATCAAATGTTAATTCAATTTCAAAAATTGGCAAAAAAGCTAGTGCCACTACAGATCGCAAAATCAAACGAACTTGCTGATTTCTTCGATAATCAGAAATTAATCCCAGTCGTTGCAGGGCCCGAATATTACATTGGAAAAATGTTGTATTACTAGGATCCGTGTTTTAAATTAAACAAACCACTAGATATATAAGAAATTATTTAGTAAAGGAGTAACATACCTTTTAATGTTGAAATGCATTTAATTCCTTGCATACATCAATGAAAAACCGTATAAATTTCTTCAAAGATATACACTAGGATGGATAATTAGAATGTAAAAACAATCATCTTGGCAGATTAGATAATTTCCTAGCAAAACAATTAAAACATAGCGAGCACTGAATTTTAATAAATATTTACACTTTAGAAAGAAGTGAAATGAACAAATATACATGTATTAGTAATATTCGGTATCTTTAAAACCTGCCTCGGACTTTTTGTGACGTCATATACATGACGTAATAGATTAATACTTTTAATTTTATTATTGCATGCCTCGGACTCGGAGTGTTTATATTTGCTTTTTTCGCAGTGTAAGATCACTTCTTAGTTTCTTATATTTAAATGTCTAATGTTAAGTATGTTGTCGTTCTGCTGATGATCAATTGACTTTCAAATATTATAATTTATTTTCAATGTATCGTTTGGAGCAATTTATGCTTTAAAATATGATTCGATTTCTGCACAAATTTTGAATGATCGCCAAACATTTCACAGAAGATGTCGCGCATATATATGAATATATGTATATGTTTTTGTGTCTATTTTGACTACTTGAAGGCCTTTGATCGCGTTTCCCACGAATTGTTTTAGCATAAACTCCGGTTTTCGGTTTGGATGATCAGTTCATTAAGTTCTTCTGCTCTTATTTAACTGAACGTTATCAATGTGTCGTCATTGATGAGAATATTGCACCAAAGTTTGCAGTGACAAGCGGTGTTCCTCAGGGGAGCATTTTAGGTGCCTTACTTTTCCTTATGTTTATATACGATATGCCTGATAGTTTCATCAACTCCGATTGCTTTATATACGCCGATGACTGTAAAACTCTTGGTAGTAATAAATACCTTCTAATCTCTGATATTCAAAGGTTCTTACTCTGGAATCAGTCTAACGGCATGGCTATTAATGCTTTCAAGACTAAACTTCTCATTTTCTATGGCACCAAGCTTTTGAGCTTGTTATCGACAGTGAAACTATCTATTTCGTTCAACATGTTAAAGACCTAGGTGTTATTATAGACCACAATTTGCATTGGAACCTGCACGTATTGACGCAGCTTCAAAAGGCAAGAAATGCTTTTCATATGATAAAGTACAATGTTCCGTTTCAAACTAGCCAG
>CABFPE010000589.1:128407-148258 GCA_900660155.1 Hofstenia miamia
ATAACAAACACTCTACAAATATTGAGTTTAAGTCAGTTACAACTTTACTTGAGTGCACGCACTAAGCTAACGTAAGGTACACATAACTAATTCCAGTTGAGCTGAGGTGGTGCTGTGGACTCAACCATCTTTGTAGAAGAGGAGGAGCTGTCTTGTGGAGATCAGCTTCGGGCAGTGGCCCACAGAAGAACTGAAGAGGAAACATCTGACCACTTCGTCACCTAAACAGTGATAGTGAATACTCAATCATTTTATTAACATAACTAGTTAATAATAGAGGATAGTCTGATGGTTCAACAATGTGGTAACACCTCACCCGCGAATTACTAAGCACTCATTATCAGTAATCAGACACAGCGTAATAAGCTAGGTGGAGGATGTTACACAAGAAATGCCATCTGTGCATAGATTTTCATAAAATGAATGATGTCACCATTAAAGATGCTTATCCATTGCCAAGGATTGAAGACCTGTTATATGATGCTACTAAATACAAATTTTTCTTTTGCTTGGATCTATGCAAGGCATACTGGCAAGTGCTGATGTGACCCTCAGACATTCTGAAAACTGCTTTCATTACCCAGTACAGCCTGTATGAATGGAAGTACATGGCTTTCAGATTATGCAATGCACCAGTCACCTTCCAGTGGTACATAATCAAAGTTTTAAAGGACAACTCTAATATGCTTGAGCCAGGAATATTGGCGTATATTGATGATATTTTAGTAGCCAGTCATACTTTTGATGAACATTTGAACAAACTCTCTTGCACACTAGAATTGCTACAAAATGCTGGTTTGAAGGTCAATGGAAATAAATGTTCCTTGGCGCAGATGAAGGTAACCTTTCTAGGGAGAGTCATTGAGTCTGGAAAAATTTCAATCAAGACAAATGCAAAGGATTTTCTGGAAAAAATTGAGACACCTTGAAGTTGGAGAGATGTGCAACAACTAATGGGATTTCTAAATTATTATGGGATGTTCCTTCCAGATCTTGCAGAGAAAACAAAAGACCATATCAAATCTGCTTAAGAAATCTACAGATTTCAAATGGACCTGGAATGAACAAAATGCACTTGAGAAGATTAAAATTGAACTAAAAAAGATCCCATCACTGAACACCCCAACTACAACAAAGATTTTATAGTGGACTGTGACGCCTCTGCAGTGGCCATCAGTGGTGTTTTGAGCCAAGAAATCAAGGGAATCAAGAGCCCTGTTCAATATTTTAGCAGGAAACTCTGAGCAGTTGAAAAGAATTATGGCGCCACCAAATGTGAGATGTTGGCATTAGNATAAATACAGATAATGATGCATTTAGGGCTACAAAAAATTTACAAAGTGATATTGAAAATCTTTCTAGGTATTTCTCATCCAATCAATTAAAAATGTTTGTCATTGCATTGTGCAATTCAATTCCTTGTTACGTTCATTCTTCCTTTTTCTTGGAGGTAAGCATAGATTAATAACTATAATTTAGGTAAAAATCTAGGTCTGCATGATATCACAAGCATCTCAATGTTTGGAGCCGATATTTCCTATATTACTTTTATAGTATTAACGCTCCATTCTTTACTAACATAAATTAATAAGCTACTTCCACTATTCTAGTTATTGTTTGCTGTATTGCGGTTGGTGTGCAATCCCTATAAAAAGATGCAACCTAGAAAGATCAGGTGCCGATTCCGAGAACAGAGAGAACCATGCAAAGTTCGTTTTAATATTGCAATGGACAATTTTACCTTTGACGAGTTTCTGCTAATTGAAAATGTCCATGAAATCTCNGGGAATCAAGAGCCCTGTTCAATATTTTAGCAGGAAACTCTGAGCAGTTGAAAAGAATTATGGCGCCACCAAATGTGAGATGTTGGCATTAGTAGAATCTTTAAGGAAATTTCACTACTTCATCCTAAGACGCAAATTTATCATGTGCACTGATAACAGTGCATTGGCATGGTTGAAAAAGTTTAGTGGCAACAAGTCCAACATAGTGGCTCAGTGGATCAAATACCTGAATGGTTTTTCTTTTTCAATCAGCCATTGCCCAGGTCAATTGCATCTGAATGCAGATTACTGGACAGCATTTCCCAGTTATGAAAGAGATCTAAAAAAACCATCTGGAGAAAAAATTCCATTCACATTTATTCCTCACACTGAGTATGAACTAATACCTGAAATCAATGCTGATCACAATGGGAAACCCATCCTGCCCATCATGATAAGAGAGGAAATTTCAGAGGAAGAAATAATACAACATCAACATCATGACCAAATTCTATCAGATATCATGAAAAGAATAACTGATCCTTACTTCCCTACTTCACCAGAGGTGAACCAATATTTCAAGCTTTATAATTGGCAAACAAACAGCAATGGGCTACTATATGTTAAAGGCCAGAACAACCAACTTGTGATCCCTGAATATTTTAGAAGGGACTTAGTCTGCAGAGTTCATGAAAGAGGACACCTCAGGATCCTCAAAACAGAAAAGACATTTAATTCTCAATACATAACAATTGGTATACATGCCACAGTGATAGACGTCATTGATAAATGTGACAAGTGCCTCTTACACAATGCCAGTCACTTTCCACAGCAAAGAGCTGAGCTTGAATCCTGAGCAGTGGAAGATCCTAACAAATTAGTACATATGGACTTGGAACAGTTGTCAAGAAATGACAATGGTTTTCAGTACCTTCTTGTCATGGTGGATCATTTTATGAAATATGCCTGCATGATCCCCCTCAACAGCACTACCACAGAAAAAGTAGCAGACAAGATTGTAAAATAATGAGTATTGAAATATGGACCCATGTGCAAACTAGTCTCTGACCGTGGTCTGCAATTTGAAAGTAATCTGATATGAGCATTGATGAGGGAGTTATAGGTAGTCCACAAACTCACTATGGCCTACAATCACCAAGCCAATGGATTAGTCAAAAGGCTAAATCAAACTCTCATAAAGCTAATAAGAGTAGCACTAATGTGAGCTGCAGGAAAAGATTGGAGGCGAGTCATTGAGTGCATAGAATACTTTTATAACATGTCAGTGCACTCAACTACGGGGGTCAGCCCCTTCAAAGCAATATTTGGGAGTGAGGCTGAGACATCTCTCACTATGATGTTCCCCAAATATACAGACCAAAGTACTGAATATTATGTTAGTTGATTGATGCAAGACATGCAACAAATCCATCTAACTATCTGTCATAACACAAACCAATCTAGTATATGGCAGAAAAAGACATTTAATAAGAAACTGTATGGAGAACCCCATAAACTGGGAGACAAAGTTGTTGCTTACTTGCCTCAAGTAGTCACAGATCCTAATCAAGTGCGTAAATTAGCTAACAATTGGCAAGGCCCTTTCACCATTGAAAAAGTACTTGACCATAACACTTATGCACTTAACAATGGTAAAACAGTACATTTTCAAAGGCTCAAAAAGGCCATTAAAGATATTGAGAATGTAATCATTGATGATAACAGTGAATTTACACTAGTTGACAACAGTATTGATGTATTTGAGACATATGATAACTTAACTGATTTTGCTGAAGAAGATCTCACTGTTACTGATTTTTATGACAATCATATTCATATTAGTGATTGTAATCAATGGGCATTGCCTCAAAGGAGTGCTTGAGACAATTGTCCTTATGATCCCAATATTTGGGACCTTAACCTTATAAATCTGTTTAGGAATGATACCAATAAGGAAGAAAAAATGCAAGTCACCAGCTCCTCCAACCTGCCACAGAGTGAGAAGGAGGATGGAAGGTAGCCAAGATGGTACCAATACCTCATCTAGGCATGGGAGACACGTATCTCTGCTTGATGAGGTGCGCAAAAAGAAAAGAGGATGGCACGATGGTGCTCAGGAGAGTCCTATTCTGTGTGGGCAGCTCATGATTAGGAGAGGAGACAGCAGCAACAACCCTGTCCTCATCTCACTGCTATGCTGGGAGAAACATATCTCCATGTGCGTGATCAGAGCTGGCCCAAACAACAGATAAAACTTTTACAACTCAAATTATTTGTACCCCATTTAGTGTATTACAAACTGTAAATACATGCTTACATCCACAGTTTGTTCTAGGAAGACAGAAGAAAGAAGAAAAAAGATGTTGAAAGTAGGAGAGGATACTCTTCATCCTTATTTCATAGTGGAATGCTGAGTGATTCACTATGTCCATGATAACATCTCCAAAGAAACACAAAATAAATTATGATGGACATATAATACACACACATTAGCTTGCTCAATTGATATGATACCCTTTGTCATTGATGCTGAACGCCATGCAAAAATAAACATGATAATCTGTTAAGTAGTATAGGCCAAGTGACACCCATGCCACTTTTTTCTGATTGGTCAAGAGGTGGGCAGAAGGAGGTTCCACTTTTTTCTGATTGGTCGAGAGGGGTGGCCTTTGACCTGAGATGCTGTGGATATTGCTGGAGGTGTTGTACTGACATCATGGAAGTCATGTACTTTTACTAGTTTTTGTGTTATTTATATGGCCTAATTTAGTTTACATTTTTTAGTTTACAGTTTCTTATGTTATTTATATGGGCTAATTTAGTTTGCATTTTTTAGTTTACATTACAGTTTTTTATGTTATTTATGTGGCCTAATTTAGTTTGCATTTTTTTACTTTCACACATTAGCTTACATTTTTTTAGTTTTACTTCCACACATTAGCTTACATTTTTTTAGTTTTACTTTCACACATTACATACTTGTTTAAAAAGTGGAATCAAAAAATATTTCCAAGAAAAATAATTTACAGTTATATTTGTAAAAAGAAATTATTTTTCAAGTATGCACTTGATTTATTTTTGTGTCAGTGTGTGTGAACCTCTATGTTTTTAAAATATTTTATAAGTGGAATTAATTATTTTTAGCAGATGGGATTAAAATGGCGTATTCTATTTGAGAAATGGAGAGTCAACTTCTTGTACATTAGAGAGTTTTTGATGTGCAGAATTAGCTTTGTGTGTTACTTTGCATTGAATTCTTCAGTAATGGCTTTTTGGCAGATGCTAATAGGTTTTTGGATTGAAATTGCATGAGGGCAATGTTTTCAGAGAAGGGAATGAGATGAGTAATTACCTTGATGTTTTGAAGACAGTTTTCACATCATGTGATCAAATAAAATGACTCAATGTTTTGAAGACAGTTTTCAATGTTGAAGTGAACTGAGTTAACCATTTCCATAATACAACTCTACAAAAGATCTCAGTATGTAATTTAATTTTATTCTTTTGCTGAAATAATTTATTTCCCAGTGTACCTTTTTTTAAATTATAAATGAATTTTTGCATTGAATGTTTATCCAATTATATTCATTTTATCTCTTTACATCACACATGATTAAACTAAATTATATATGTTTTTGGTTTACAGATATATTTACACTTAGGTTTTGTTTTTCCTATGTACACATTTTTTGATTAAAACTAAATTATGAGTGTTGAATTATTAAAACTTAAATTGATTTACCTGCTTTTGTTTCATTGCTACAATTGATTGAATTACTGAAATTTGCATGGGTATTCACATGCTCATCAAATTTGTTTGCATTTGCAAAGTAAATTTTGCATGAGGGGCATAAATATATTCCATCCTTTCCATGAACAGATTCAATGTGAGAGCACATTGACAAGGGGGTTGTGCTGGTAAAACCACACTCATCACATGAAAACGACTTCATTGGAGTAAAGGGTCTAAAATCAGTATAAGATAAGTAATGAAAAGAAAATACGCTATTTTATAAATTGCAAAAATGTATTTTTAAGAGCTAGTTGTACATAATAAAAAAATATTTTGAACATTTTATTCTAGTGAAAATAGTTTAATAAGCAATAAAAAGAAAATACATTATTTTATAAAGACAGAAATAAATTGCAAAATGTATTTTTAAGAGATAGTTTTACATAATAAAAAAATTTAGCAAAAGTAATTACTGCAAATTGAGAAATTGTAAATGAGAGGGATTGTGAAAAATCAACAATTAAACTTTCTGATTTAATGAAAAACACATGATAGCAAGTACAAAAATGTGTAATATATAATTAAAATAGTTTATATAACTAGATAAACTAAAAATAAAAAGCATACTGGGGAAGAGCTGCACTATATTGCCATTTCCAGACTGTTGGGAGTTAGCATTATAAGTATTTTCAGCCATCACTGCTGAATATTTGTCAGTTAGGGACTTTAAAAGTTTGACGGGAGAAGAAGTAAATCCTTGTTGAGCTTTCATATTTGGGAAGACTATAGAATCCCTTAGAAAACAGTGCATAGTCAAGTTTGTTGGTGATCAGGAGGCTGTGCAGAAAGTCCTCATTTTGGTATTAAAAAATTTTATTGTATGTGTTTTAATATGTGTTGTTTAGACTCAATTGATGTACCATCTACAAGTGCAAAGAGACCTAATTTAGGTATATGAAATTTAATTTGTACATATTTTAATAATTTTTGTTTAGACATATAAAATGATTTGTAATAACACCTCATCCTGCCTCTGTAATTGATTTGAATTTTTGTATATTGTAAAGGAAAAATTTGTTTATGACTTAACAATAATTTCTCTGCTTAGATTTTATTATTGATGATTTTGTTTCACCACTTTCCCACAAGAATGTTTTTCTATCCACAGTATAAACAATTTTGTTATTTGTATATTTATATCTGTTTAGATTGATACTTTAATGAAGAAAAATGATGTTCCCATGAAAAGCCTCTGCTATTTGTTTCACCTCATGCTAAATTATGATAATGAATCTATCTATCACAATTTATAATTTGTTTAGATTAAAAGTCTGCTATATGCCTCTAATCAATGATTGAAAAAAGCCTCCAAGTTGTTCAAGTCCTCACAATAATGGTAATGAAATTATTTTGTATGTTTTAATACCAATGTGTTTAGCTTTACCATACACAATTGAAGATTAACATAGTCTCTGTAATCACAATTATATATTTCGTCTGCATATCAAGTGAAGTTTCAGTGATTTATTTCCTTGCCTCATACAACAATACACTTGAATATGTGTTTCATTCATACGTCAATTGATTGGTTTGTGTAATTATAAAAGTACAACTGTATTTTGTTTAGAGTATGCAGTGTTTTATCCCCTTCAAACTAATTTCAAGTAAACTTTCACATTACACATTTTGAAATGACAAATTCAAACCACGTATGGTATGTTAAAATAATTGTTTAATTTATTATTTCTTTGTCTTTAGATTCCACAATTCAAATGAATTAAAAATGAAAACAAACATTGTGAAATATTGATTATACACATTAGGTATATATGTCTTTTGTTTAAAATTTTACACTATTGATTTAGATCATTCACTTCATTTGGTAAATAGACTTTTGAATAAAACATTCACATACATTTCAATGAAGACAGTAATATTTATTTTAGATGGACTATAACGCTGTTTTTTGTAAATACATTGTGATAACAGTTTGTATATATGTTTCATCATAAATAAACTTTTGTTTAAAATTTTACACTATTGATTTAGATCATTCACTTCATTTGGTAAATAGACTTTTGAATAAAACATTCACATACATTTCAATGAAGACAGTAATATTTATTTTAGATGGACTATAACGCTGTTTTTTGTAAATACATTGTGATAACAGTTTGTATATATGTTTCATCATAAATAAAAACGTCGTTTGTTTTGTAATAAATTATGGTGTATTGATTCATTTACATTTAGGTTTTTTTTTTCCTATGTACACATTTTTTGATTAAAACTAAATTATGAGTGTTGAATTATGAAAACTTAAATTGATTTACCTGCTTTTGTTTCATTGCTACAATTGATTTAATTGACTAACTATAATTATTTATGCATAATTTTTTAACTAATGTTACAAATTATGAACTAAAATTGATTGTAGACGTTTTGCTAATAAATTTAACATGTCTTCCACTATACACATTTTCAAGTTTACATGTTTAGAACAAGAGTGGTGCATATCATAGAATTGTGAGAATTTGGCAATACAAAACAATTGAAAAGTGGAACACCATGTGACACATACAATTGTGTAAAAAAGACCTGTAAATCAAATGAAGTTGAAGAATGTGGAAAAGTTGATAAAAGCAGTGAAATTCAGGGAATCAATGTACAATCAAATGAAATTGAACAATGGTGTGTAAGTTGATGAATGTGTATCAGTCTATAAACACATACAAAAAGTGAACCATGTGGAAAAGTTGATAAAAGATGAATCAGTNGTCAAAGGCCACCCCTCTTGACCAATCAGAAACAAGTGGCATGGGTTTCTGCCCACCTCTTGACCAATCAGAAAAAAAGTGGCATGGGTGTCACTCAGCCTATACTACTCTGTTATGACTCTAAAATGCTCAAAGGAATTAGCTGTTTGTACTGGAGGAGCACTGTCCAAAAGTTGTTCAACAAAGATTTCACAATTTATAATCTCTGTCAATTTCTAAACAATGGTAGCACTATTAGTAGTTTTGACTGTGTTAACATTGACTTCCCTAATCTCTTAGTAATATATTTTTTCAGGGTCAATGAAGTGCAAGATGACAGGATTATGGAGCAAATTGAAATTGCTTATAGAATCGCCAAAGTGGAAAACATTTGACTTGTACTGGTGCTCAGGGAGGAATATGAGGATAACATTCCTGAAGCTGTAAAAAATTTACATTTTCACATAGAAAATTTTATTACTTTATATCACTCCAGTTATCTTCTGATTTCAATGTACCACACAAATATCATTTTGGTTACTAAGTTATTATTCACTGACTTAATGTTATGTCAGAAAATACCATCACACCAAATCACAGTGGGTAAAAGATGTAACAATCTGCAAATGTGTATAATTATATTGTATTTTTGAAAAAATGCATGTGTGTCTATAAATTATATTAATAAATAACATTACATATATGTAAATTATTTTTACTTGGAAATATTTTTTGATTCCACTTTTTAAACAAGTATGTAAATGTGGGAAATTAATACATGTAAAGTAAGTTAATGTGGGAAAGTAAAACAAAAAAAGTAAGTTAATGTGTGAAAGTAGAAAAAACTGTAAACTAAAAAATGTAAACTAAATTAGGCCATATAAATAACACAAAAACTAGTAAAAGTACATGACTTCCATGACGTCAGTACAACACCACCAGCAATATCCACGGCATCTCAGGTCAAAGGCCACCCCTCTTGACCAATCAGAAACAAGTGGCATGGGTTTCTGCCCACCTCTTGACCAATCAGAAAAAAAGTGGCATGGGTGTCACTCAGCCTATACTACTCTGTTATGACTCTAAAATGCTCGAAGGAATTAGCTGTTTGTACTGGAGGAGCACTGTCCAAAAGTTGTTCAACAAAGATTTCACAATTTATAATCTCTGTCAATTTCTAAACAATGGTAGCACTATTAGTAGTTTTGACTGTGTTAACATTGACTTCCCTAATCTCTNTATCACTCCAGTTATCTTCTGATTTCAATGTACCACACAAATATCATTTTGGTTACTAAGTTATTATTCACTGACTTAATGTTATGTCAGAAAATACCATCACACCAAATCACAGTGGACCAAAAGCTGATAATTGACAATATCCTTCAATCTAAAACATTAGAGTTAACTGATGTTCACACCACCATCTTTGTAAACTGTGACTGATATGAAAGTCAGTTTCACTTTTACTCAAAGTGCTGAAACCTTGCAGGAGATACAGGATATTTGGACAGACATAAAAGCCAATAAAAACCCTGAGTCTGATTGGCTCAAAATCCATATAAGAAGCAACAGTTGAAACTAAATTCACATTCTTCCACTCTGACAATGCTCCATTAAGCACCAAACAATTATTTGAGCAATATTCTGGATCCACTCAACAATTCTTGGAACTATTACAAGCTAGTAGAGTTTTAGATAGAAATAAAGTTTTTTATAACCTGCATTGCATCTCTTACACTGAATGTGGATATGGAAAGTTTGCTGAATCTGCAAGACAAGTTAAGATGAAGGAAGAGTTGTTCCAATTACCATTTTCAAGCAGATCATGAAAACACCTGAGCAATTTTACAAAGAAGAAAAATTATTGGCTACTTCAGTGGTGCAGCTTTCACCTGAAATTAGAGAACTAATTGAAAGAGTTAATTTGGAGAAGTTCAGGGGACCTGTAATGCTGCCTAAGCCAACTCCTAAGTGGTCTATAACAGTAAACAAAAGAATTTTGATGATAGAACACAATGTTACAGACTTTGTTGAGGACCTCACTATTCAAAATAGGGTGTTAGTGGAAAATCAGGAAAAAGATGTACTAGCTATGATGAAATGGTGTTTAACAGAAATGTTCACAAAGGAAGGGTTAGTCATTCTACACTCCCCAGGGTGACAAGTAGCTCTGGATTTGGAATTTACTACTGCATGTGTAAAGATATCAAATAAACAAATTGAAGAGTTGTGGACACATGGATTGCAAAGCAGATTCTGGGATACTTTGAAAGAAGCAAAGATTAATTATCCTGTCACAATTGGAACCACTAGTTTATTCAAAGAGTCACAATTTACTGACTTGGAAAGGAACATCTGGAAAGAGAACTTAATATGTGTCCCTCCTCTTTGCATGGAAACCCCATTGGTTCATCCTAAGTGGCAAGTAAAGAAAACCAAGAAGAAAGTTGTGGCACATTTACCTGATAAGTTGAATTTTTTAAATAATGGCTCTTAAGCAAATCAGTTGATTAAAACAGATGAGTACAAGGCAGTGTGTGACAAATTACTTGCAGGCAATAACAAGGAAAGACTTTTTCTAGATGGGAAGTTAACTATTTGTGACACATTTAACAAAGGAACTGCTATACATGAGCTACTCCAGAAGATCCATGAGAAGATCATCAGTACAGACCCTTGAGTCTTAATCTTATTCCAAGCTTCAGGAGACTTAATGTGGATAAATAATGTTGAGAATATAATGCGATATTACAATGTCACTAAATGTATCAAGATTATCACCTTGATTTGTGCTGATGTGTCAGACCCTGATGAGATGAGACTAAGTCAGGTCCAAGAATTTTTTTCACTTTTTGTAGATCATATGACTAGAATGGGATCATTAAGAGATGTGTTTATACACTTTTATCCAGAAACATCAATTGAAGGCTAAGATGCCCATACTTCTGACACAGATGCAATGATGACTTTGATGATTGTGCTTAAAGAATTCCATCTTTATGAAAGGTTCCATGACATGTTTAGTTGGCTATTGAATCATTTGAGAAGAAATTGTCCAATGAGTACCTGTATGCCTACCTTATTATTTTTCAGATTGAGAGATGAAGTATTTACTCAAAGAGAAGTACTCATGCAAATTTCATGTGAACCACAGTATGCGAAGTAACAGAATCAGAAGGAGTGTTAGCAATTGAAATGATAACTGCGACCCATGAAGGAAGTCTCAAGTCCCACTCTTCAACTATTGCCACCGAATTAATTTGAGCAGGGGGGGCATGTGGAGTCATGCAGGGACTTTTTGTGATTATTATTTACAATTTTACCTGTAAATGATGTCAGTATGACACAATGATTTATTTCTAGTCTAGTTTTACAAAAGCTGTTTCATGTCCCCTCAAAAGATGCTAATTATATTGCTCAAATTTAATTGTGAGGGAAATTGATGACATGACTTTCTTATGATTAGATTGATTGTAAACAAAGACAGGTAATAACTTGAATTGTATAAATTGAGAAACAATGTTGAGAAAAGTTTGATAGAGTTTATCTAGCCTCAACTACTGTTTTACCTCCATATTTATCTTTGTTATTTATTTTGATATGGAAATAATTGTGTAAGTAAGGTGACAATTTGGTAGTGCTTTCTCAAATTACAGGGCAACACATAGCTCCTGGAGATCTTTTAGATCTTCCAGCCCAAATTGTGGACCATTTAGGTTACATATACAGTTATGCCTAGGGTAATAATAAATCTCTCATTCAATGTTCAACATGTACATGCACATATAATTTCCAACACTGTGATGATACTATACTGTTGGTTAGCATGAATGCCTGGCAACTACAGGCTATTATTTAAAGAGCTGAGAGATAACAATGAAAATGAGATGTTTATTTGTGGATGAGATAGAAATTAAAAAGTGAGACAAATAGGGTAGCACCATTCACTCAAGTTAAGCACTTTATTCTTTCTAAAGACATTGTTTTGGCTGGAAGCCATATGAATGGGTCATCTTGGATTTTATCTAAAGTAACTACTTACTTGGGTGAATTACCAATGTTAAATTTTATAAGTTCTCTCTTTACTCAAATCAGGGCTGCTGTTGTATTGCTGCTACTTATAACCTTCTGCAGAGTCAATTAGTTTTCTAGTGTAATTACTATTGCAGCCTGTGATTCTACAGTATTTTACCATTATCTACTAATGTAAATTTGTTATTCTCATCAATAATGACATTTTCAATATCTTTAACAGCTCATTTAAGCCTTTGGAATTGAACAATTTTACTGTTGTTAAGGGTGTAAGTGTTGTGATCAAGTACTTTTTCAATTGTGAATGGCTCTTGCCAATTAGTTACTAGTTTATGTACTTGGTTGTGATCAGTGACTTGCTGTGGGAAATATACAAAGACTTTGTCACCTCTCTTGTGTGGTTGACCATATAATTTTTTGTTAAAATTCTGTTTTGATGTATAACTGACTGGTTGGTGTTGTGGCAGACTGTAAGGTGAAGTTCCTGCATTTTGCAGATCATATGTGTGACATAACCTTCCATGTTGACTTCATGTTAGTTCAGACACATAATGGAGAGAGGTGTGCTAGCTTCCTGGAAAACATGGCCTTAAAAGGGATTACTTTAGTGTTGGAGTGGACAGCTTTGATTATGCATTTCCAGCAGTTGGTTGCAGCTCTTGAATGACCCACAATGATTAGCTTAATTAATGTATGATTTAGTCTCTCTACCACACCATTGGATTGGGGGTGGTAAGCAATTATCAATTCATGGAGGACCTCAAGTGCACACATCAAGGCATCCATTAAATTGTTTTCAAATTGAAGAACTTGATCAGAAACAAGTAAAAAGGAGACCTTGTGAATTTAGCTTCCAATTGTATCTCTTAAAATAATTGTTCACCACTGGACAAAAAGGATCTTTCACTCACTCAATAATCTCAGATAACACCCTATCATGTTGTTGGTGTTGGATGATTTCCTGTTCTATTATCTCTTCTCTGACCATAATTAGTAATATGGCTCTACCTTGCTGATTGGCATTAATCTTGGGCAGCAGGTTGTACTCTGTTAGTGGGATGAAACCAAATCTTATATTCTCTCTGGCAGGCTTTCAGAGGTCTCATTTGTAACTGGGGAGTGTGGTCCAGTAATCTGGATTAAGATGTAACTTTCCTGGTCTGTACTGGATGGTAACTGAAGTTGTTGAGGTACTCTATCCACCAGGCTACTTATTGCCAGAGAACATCTTTAACCACATGAGTGCACTGTTGTTGGTGTGCACCACAAAAGGACGACTGAAGATGAAATATCTAAATTTCTTGAGTGCCTCTACTACAACCAGCATTTCACATTTAGTGGCTCCATAATTCTTCTCAACAGCACATAGTTTTCAACTGAAATACTGGACTGGACTTTCTATGCCATTGATGATTTGGCTTAGTACTCCACTGACCACTACTGCACTAGCATCATGGTCAATAAGAAAGTCCTTGGTATAATCTGATGTATTCAAGGTGGGTATTTTCTTTAACTCCCTTTTGATTTGGTCCAGGTTCTCCTGTTCAACCCACATCTACTTAAACTCAACCATTTTCTTTAATAATTGTGAAAAGTTCTTAGTCTTCTCAGTGAGACTAGGAATAAACATTCCACAATAATTCAGGAACCCTATCAGTATTTGGACATCCTTTCTGGTCTTCAGGGTTTCAATTTTATCCAGAAAGTCCTTGGCATTAGTTTTGATGGAAATTTTCCCCAGCTCAATAACTCAGCCCAAGAAGGTTACTTTCATTTGACCTAGAGTGCACTTATTGCCATTTACTTTTAATCCAGCATTGTTTAATAAATCCAATGTTCTACTCAGTTTTTCCAGGTGGTTGGGAAAAGTTTGACTGGCTACTAGGATATCATCTATATAGGCAGAAATGCCAAGCTCAAACATATTTGCCTCATTCTGCAGAACTTTGGTCATGTATCTCTGGAAAGTGGGGGGCATTGCAGAGGCCAAATGCCATATATTTCCAATAATATAAACCATAAGGGGTAATAACAGCAGTTTTCATTTTATCAGATGATAGCATTGGAACCTACCAGTATGCCTTACAAAGATCAAGGCATGAAAAGAACTTATAGCAGCTGGCATCATATAAAAGATCCTCTATCTGTGGTAAGGTTTAGGCATCTTTAACAGTGATCTCATTTAATTTCTGAAAATCAATACAGACAGTATTTCTCCCCTTGTTTGATAAATACAATTGGTGCTGCATATGGGCTGTTACTTTCTTGAATTATACCACTTTTGATGAGATCACTCAGGATCTTTTCATACTCTCTTTTGAGATTCTCTGGGACTCTTTTTACTTGCAAATGGATAGGTTTATCATGTTTCATTTCATTGGCATGCTCTTCCCCAATTGATTGTCCCACACTGATGGAGCCATAGTTGAACACTTCACTCTTGCTTCACGATAAAGTGACTAGAGATTGATGCTCTGTGGCATCTAAATGCAGATGGGAATCAGCAGAGATTGTGGGGATTCTTACTGTATCTGATGGTTCATCAATATTGTGGATAGCTGTGAATTTTGGTAAGCATGAGGTTGTGAGATTTTCTACCCAGTGGTGTGTGGTTGATGCAGATGAGAAACTTAGAACTGTTTAGAATATTGACATAGGTCTCCCACCAAATTGATGTGACATAGATCAGGTGAAAAGTTGATTCCCTTCTGGTAAGTACCTTTTACTATAACAAAAGTTTTAGATCACCACAGGTACTTACTAAATAACAGTAAAGTCGCCCATTTTCAGTGACTTAGGTGAACTATTAAAGATATACATAATGCAGTCATCAACAGTAATAACAAGTTTTCTCTTGTTGATGATGGTGTAAATGAGATTGAATATTATGATAACCTCACTGAATGTGAGGAAGACAACCTTACACAGGTTGAGTATGATAGTAACCTCAGTAGTAGTAGCAACACTATAGCAACTCATGTTTTGCCTAAACAAAAAGCTAGAAACCAGAGATATTTAGATCATTTAAATACCCAGGATTGGGACCTTAATCTTATAGAAGTCGAAAACTTACACTTTCACATGGAGAACTTTACAGTCTTATACAGCAGTTTGTACAGGCCCATGAGTATGTACAACACTCACATCATTTTGACCATGAAGATTATTTATACAGATTTGCTCATTTGCAAAAAGTTCCCCGTGCACTGTCTTGTGGTCAACACTCACTTGATCATCAATGCATGCATTCAGGCCCAGTCTCTGGAATAAATTAACATCAGCTCACCCAGCCTCTCTTCCATGTCTGATCTCCATGTCAGCAATAGAAGTATCACCAGCAACTAAATCCTTGATCAAAGCGATCAACTTAGAGAAGTTTTCTGGAGTCACAGTCTCACCAAAACTCACACCAGCTTGGTCCCTCTCTGATAACAAACAAATTCAAACTATTGAACACCACCCTGATGAGTTCACAGACAAACCAGCAATCATTGATAGAGTTGTTGAGCCTAATAACAATAACTAGGTCTTATGAAATGGTGTCTTACCAAGATGCTTACCAAAGAAGAGCTGGTCCTCCTACTATTGCCAGGGAGACAACTCACCCTGGATGTAGAGGGCACCACAGCCTGCTACAAATAACAATGCCTCAGATTGAAAACTTATGAAGCCATGAACTCCACAGTGCTTTTTGGGAATCAATTTGAGAAGGCAAGATCAACTATCCTGTTACAATCAGGACAGCCTCTTTCCAGAACAAATTGAGCTTTGCCCAGCTGGAAGACAACATTGAGAAAAACAATCTCCTCTGTATTCCACCTCCTTGTCTGATGACGTGGCTGATCCTGCCATTCTGGAGAGTCCGCCATGGAAGGAAGAAGGTTTCTGCCCATCTCACTGATCATATCAATTATGTGTCAACTGCCACTGAGGTCAATAAGGCAATGTAAGCAAAAGAGTACAAGGAAACCTGTGATGCACTGTTGGAAGGTGGAAATCCTGAGCAAGTATACATTGATGGGAAACTAACAATAAAAGACATCTGTCAAAAAGGGCAGCCCATCTCTACCCAACTGGAAAAGATCCACAGGACCATCAATTCCCTCCATCCTTGCATCGTAATTTTGTTCCAGGCAGGAGGTGATCTCATGTGGACAAATAAAGCTGAAATGATCACCTGATACTATGATGTTACTGTAACATCCTCCACCTAGCCTATTTGCGCTGTGTATTATTGCTACTAATTATCACTTGGTAAATTGTGGGTGAGGAGTTACTAGTTTGTTGAACCATCAGACTATTCTCTCTTATTAACTAGTTATGTTAATTAAGTAAGTAATGACTACCACTGTTTAGGTGACGGAGTCGTCTGGCGTTTCCTCTTTAGTTCCTTTGTGGGCTACTGCCCAAAGCCGATCTCCACAAGACAGTTCCTCTCCTTCTTGAACAATGATTGAGTCCACGGCACCACCTCAGCTCAATTGGAACTAATTATGTGTACCTTACTTTAGTTCAGTGCGTGCACTCACGTAAAAGTTGTAACTGACTTAAACTCAATTTTGTAAAGTGTTTATTGTTTTGATTTAGTAAAGCAACCGGGCATTGACACGAACTGCATTTACATAACATTAAAACAGCCATTACCGTAAAACTATCGGCTTAATAATTTAAGTAATAATACTACTGCAGTTTCCTATACTTACATTTAATTAAAGTACATGTAAGGTCATTTATCAAGTCAATTATAGTCGAGTCTCCTACAGTTAAGAATATATATATATATCCCTAGGTGTCGACTATCCAGTCGTTTCAGGCATCAATTATTTCATACATGTATTGATCGATAGTCAGACTAGGCAAGAATCAAAAAACTCCTAACCATATCATAAGTACGGTTTCGTGACTGGCACAAGGACCCTTTGAATCGATCCCATGATGGAATCCAGCCACTACTCGACACAACTTGCCTAGCTGCACATTTTATTAAATAATCAAACCAGATAAGAGTAGAATGAAAATAAAATAAACTCCGAAGAATTTATTGTCCATCAAATTTCTGGTTAATTCAAAGCTATTTATAAAAATTTTCCAAAAGTACCTGCCGATTTTAAAATTCAAATGATTCGTCTGCCAATATGGCTGTTCATACGTAAGCGTTATTTCGCTCAATTTAATTTGTCAAATGTTACTTGATCGGCTAACAAGTTTTCTTAATTTGAACAATATTAAAGCTTAGTTGCATCTTACAAAAATAACTAAGATCATTAACTAAATTTTACAATTAATTTTTTAATTATTATCAATCATTCGACATTGTTCTTTGCTTTGCAGCTTAGTTGCTTTTGGATGATGCTACATTTTCTTTGTTCCATACTACTTTCTCATAGATGTGGGCACTGTTCTCTATTGTTGCCTGTATGTCTACAGCTTTTCTGATCATCTTCTCTAGCTTGTTGTTAACATCACACTTAATTTCAAATTTTGTTTTGATGTTATCCAGCATTACCTTACAAATATGGGAGAAAAGTCATATTTGGATTATTTATTTTCTCTTGAACTGAGTGTCAGCAATCATTCCACTTGCTTGATGTAGTTTTGGATGTCATCTGTCTTTCTCATTTTTGTTGAGATTAGTAGGATTCAGTACTGATTTTTGAAACTTTCGTTTTTGTAGTACTCTATGAAGTCTCCTATTAACAGTTTGTAGTCTTGTTTTGTGTCTTTATCTAAGAGTAGATTATGTTGAGATGCTGCTCCTGTTAGATATAATGGGAATTTTGCAGCTGCTGCTCTTTGGTTTACTTTTCTCTCAGCCATCGTGTTTTCGAACATTCTAGCAATGTTGGATTGTAGCTATCTACTTTTCCATTAAATTTCAGCAAGGTGGCTTTGCATGGTATGGTATTGTTGTGGCTGTGTTCTGGCAGAATTGAGTTTTCATAGGTGAGTCTCCTTTGTATATTCATGTGTTTGCTTATTGTGAGTTGATTCATCACTGCTTTTGTGATTTCATTAATAATTTTTTTTTCTCTTCTTCCTCTTCTACTTCTATTTCCCTGAACTGTTTCTTGAAATTGGTGGGTGATGCTTGTATGCTTCTCTCTTTCCTCTGCTCAATTATTATTTCATGCATTCTTTTTGCCCTCAGGTTTTCTTCTTTGTTTTCTTGTATTACTCTCAGTTTATTTCTCAGCTCCTCCAGTTCTCACTCTTGGCTTTCATGACTCTTATCTCTATCCAATTCTACTGATCTCAGTTTGTCTCTAAGTTGTTATATTTCTTGGGCTTGGATGTCATTGTCTAAGATTGTCTAAGTTTCCCCATTTCTTGTTCTGTTCCTGGAAACATTTGTTGGATTGTGCTAATTGATTTGTTAATGCCTTGATGTCTTTTTGAAAATTTTCACTTGGGTGATTGTCCATTTTGATTTTTAATTCCCTTACTGTGTTCTCATTTTCCTGCACTAATTTCAACATTCTTTCTAACTGTAGCATCAACCAAAGGAATAAGCTGTGAACTAAAAGGGAATAGTGTTGAAAGATTAGTAGTGATTAAATATGATCAAAAGTGATTGTAAAATTTAGTTAAATATCATTCATTTGTATTATGCAACTAAGTTACAATATTGCACATTATGAGAAATACAGCATAGTGATTAAGAAAAATTAGACAAATTGTAACAAGCGAATTTACACTTACATCAGGACAGCCATGTTGGCAGACGATTAATTCAAAATTTGAAATCAGCAGGTACTTAGAACTTTTTTAGATAAATAACTTAGAATTTAAATGGAATTTGATGAGCAATAAATTCTTTGGAGTTTATTTTAATTTCTTTTCATCGTTTATCTGGTTTGATATTTAGTAAAATGTTCAGCTAAGCAAGTTGTGTCGAGTAGTGGCTGGATCCCATCATGGGAGCAATTCAAAGGGTCCTTGTGCCAGTCACAAAACCGCACTTAAGTTATGGATACTGAGTTTTTCTATTCTTGCTTAGTCTGACTATCAATCACTACATGTACATTATAACAGGCTGGATCACCAACAATTAGGATTATATCTGTATACTAAAAGTAGGAGACTTGACAATAATCGACCAAATAAATGACTTTACATGTATTGTTATTAAATGTAAGTGTAGGAAGCTGCAATATATTAAATAATTATTAAAGCCAATAGTTTTATGGTAATGGCTAATTTGATATTTAATGCAGCTATTGTCAACGTCCAGTTGCTTCACTTATTCAGTCTAGCAAACACTTTACAAAATTGAGTTTAAGTCAGTTATGTCTTGACATGAGTACGTGCACTGAGCTAATGTAAGGTACACATAATTAATTCTCATTGAGCTGAGATGGTGCAACAAACTTGGTCAATTGCTAACAAAGGAGAGGAACTGTTGTGTGGAGATCAGCTTTGGGCAGTAGCCCACAGTTAGTCAATTAGAGAATACTGCATGGCTTCATCACCTAAACAGTGATGATTAATATTCAGTTAACATAACTAGCTAAACAAAGAGGAAACATCTAGCAGTCTATTAAACTAGTAAATCCTTACCCACCAT